>PVHP010000365.1:0-158105 GCA_004024765.1 Zapus hudsonius | reverse complement strand
TGTCTGTCTCTGTCTCTCTCTTTCTCTCCTCCTCTACTGAATGTGACCCAGATAAGGAAATGATTTCACTTCATACATTTTGTGGTAAGAACTATGTTTGCTCTCTCTCCTCCCCTTTCCTATGTGCATTTAATGCCTCAGGAATATCTAGAGGAAAGGAAATGTTCTATCTTTAATTCAGAATCAGAGTGCTGTGAGCTTGAATAACAAACAAGAAAAGCCAGGAGAAAATTGCCATCATTAATGCCTTCATCAGTATCACACAAGAATGTTCAGGGTTGTGGTCCCAAGAACACAGTGAAGACTTTTCAGTCACAAGTCAAGCCACTTTGCTCTGGCCTGTGCCAGCCCTGTGGCTTGCTGGGCTGCTTTAAACATTTTACTTCATCATCGAATCTTTGTTCTCACCAGAGCAAGGAGGATAATAGCAGGAAGTACCTTGCAAAGTTAATTTTATAAGTGAATAATGTGTTAGATGAAGGATTTGATTCAGAAAACTTAGTGGTTCAAAAAAGAAAAACAACCAAAGAAAAAAATTATCCAGTCCATGATAGCAGAGTGACCTGTATTTGCAGTCAGGTGTGGTAAATATTTCTCCCCTTCATACTTCACTACCTCTCTGTGAACTTGGAGGTAAACAGGTCCACTCCTGGGCCTCACAGCGAGCTCAACAAAGACTTGCTCCTGACTACCTGCTTCTGTGTTCCAAATTGTTGTAACTGCTTTATTCTGAGAAGCTCACTCAGCCCCTCCTCCCTCCTCCCTCCTCCCTCCTCAGTTTTGAACCAAATCTGGAAACCTCAACAGTTAACCAACTTACTTGCATTAATTAAAAGTTAACTTGGATAAGTCTTGTCCTTCAGCAAGCTTTTACTTTCAGTAAAAACTTTAATCTTGAATTATGCAATGAATTTGAAGCAGAATATAACACCGGTTTTGGTCTGTGGCTTTGTTACATGAAGCTAGAGTGGGAAGGCCTCCACGTCTCAATGGACTTCAGTCATCTGGCCCCACAGTTATTCGGTGAGGATTTCTTAGGGCTCCTGCCTAGAAGAGCCACTATCCCTTCATCACCAGTAGCTTTCTGGAGCAGCAGCCCTTTCCCATGGCATGGTGGGCTTCCTTGAAGCCCTGTACACCCCATCCTTCCCAAGGAAGGGCAGGCTGGCTTAGTTCCATTCCTTGTTTTTCACCTAACACCCATTTTCATCAGCAAGACTCTTTCATGCATATTTCTGACAACTCTAACTTGTTAGACATACATTTTAATTTGTAATATTCACATGATTAAAAATTAAAATACAAAAATGAGAAATAAAACTATCCCACTCTGTCTTCCTTCCTCACTCTGTCCCCCCTTCCCTTCAATACAGATAATTTATCATTATGTGTTCTTTAGTTACTCACATACCGTTAGTACAAATATTAAAGTTGTATCACAGTTTAATCTAAATATGACATTTATATACATTGCCCATATCTTGCATATTCTTACTTTCCTATTCCTTCATGTTTTTGTAGGGAAAGAGCCTTCTCATTTTCTTCTTCAGCTGAATTGTTCCTTTATGTGACTATGACTTCTCTGATTAGAAGAATTTAGATGGCTTTCTATTTTTGATATAATAAGCAATGACACATAGAATAACATTGTACCTCAGCCATTTCACCCACAAACAAGTATTTAACAGGATATATTTCCAGGCCTAGAATTGAAAGATAAAATACTATATGCATCTATAATTTGAGTAGCTACCATTAAATTGCATTCATAGTGATTATGCCAACTTCTGGTACTCTGGCAGATTATCCCTCACTAGTATCTTCACAAGAGTGCTATTATTCTTAATTAAGCATTTGGCTTTTACCTGTCTAATAGGTTAAAATGACATGCTATTTAGCTTTAATTTATATCACTATTATTATAATGAGTGAGACTGAACTGTTTTCATGTGTGCATTTGTCTCTGAAAACTATTCATGCAATTTTGCTCTATTTCTGTTGTGTCTCCTGTAACTGAAATAGAATATGGTGCTGGCTTCAAATCTTACAAAGTAAATATTCCCAGTATTTTTCATTGTGTCTATCAATTTCTAGGAAACAAGGAATTTACTGGAATAAATATCCTAGGTTAAGAAAAACATTATTAAACTGAAAACACAATTCATCATATTTACCTGCCAATTTCTATGAAAATTTAGCCATCTGAATAGCCAATTATAAAAGTTTAATGAAGTAATTCTAACTTGCAAGCAACTTAAAATGGGTGGAATAAAAATAGCTGTGGCCAATAGATATAATCTTAAAGCACCATGAAACCAAAACAATGCTATCACTTTATAAAATACAAAGAAGTAATAAAGTCCTCTCACTCCTCTACCAGCTCTATCCTTGAGAACATATTGCTGGCTCTTGCTCCACAGTGTTCAAGGGTCCATTTCTTGTTTGCATAGCCTTCTTGTGAGTCCAAATATGAAAAACAGACACCGCCTGATCTCTATCTGGACGATGATCCAGGCACAGTTGCTGTACCCCTGGTTTCCCAAGTAATTGTGGATCCTTCTGAAGTATGCTTTAATCTGTAATCGAAGGTTCTTGCTGCCTGAGGCAGCACTTCTGTGCTCTGCTTCCAGTCCCATGAGTGACTCTAGGTACTCCAGCTGCTGGTGAAGTTCAGTGAGGAATTTCTCTATGTGCTTTTCCTCCCATTTGCCCAGAGAAACACTTGCCCCAAAGAGGTTTAAGATCTGCTGAAGCATCTCGTGGAGGACAGCTAGTACATGTCCTTTCTCGTATTGGTGAGAAGTTACAGACTTTTGAGGAAGCAAGAAATTTCTCCTGTGTGGCAGACACTGCTGGATTGATGAGATTTGCAGATCATTTAGTAGTTGAAAACCTTCTGTGTTCATTCTTGGTTGGAAGAGAAGCAGTTTGGGCTCCAGTGACAAGATATTGGAAGAAGCCATCAGTGTCAATACAACTGCACGGAGCAGCTTGTGCATTGTGGTGAAGGCTGGACACAATGGCTGATCTAGCTGTTCCTTTCATGCAGCTCAGATAATTCTGCAGGCTGTTCTGCTTTGCTACTTTTGTTTTCTTTCTGTTGTCATATATTCAGGCTTACCTTAGGTTTCCAGGGTGCCTTTTCATGTTTTTAAAGGAACATTTCCTCTTTTGCCATTGTAATGGCTATTTGAGGAAGTCACCCAAAGAACTGGTCTCACTGTGTACTTTTTCTGAGACAATTCTAGACTAATAATCCAATCTTACCTTCCATTACCCTCATTATTTATTGCATACAAAGTTTTATTTAAAACAATGTGCTTTCTCAATGCTTAGTCAAGCTTATTAACATTCTTTTATCAGGAGTAAAATAAAAGCAGTAGTATTTCAAGGAATAATATCGGAGACTTAGCTGCACCTCAAAGATACTCAGACATAAGTAGTTACTTTTTCATTGCTGGGACAAAACACCTGACCAGAAGCAACTTATGGAAGGAAAAGGTTTACTTCCAGCTAACATTTTCAAAGGGAAGTTCATAATGGAAGGAAAAGCATATCTAGTGCAGACAGCTGGGCATCACATCTCCACAACAGCAGAGAGGAAAAAAGAAAGATTGAGCTTGCTAGCACTGAAAAGTGGAATATGAAATCCCAAGATCCACCTATAGCAACACACTTCTACCAGCAATGCTCAGCCTGCCAAAGGCTTCACAAGCTGTGGATTCAGTATGAGGCTTAGTTACACATACCTGAGGCTGTGGAAGACACTCCACAAACCACTACATGCTGTTCCTGGCCCCATAGACCTATGGCCCTCTCAGGATGCCAAGTGCATTCAGTCCAACTTAAAAAGTCTTTACAAGTCCCAACATTGTTCTAAAGTCCAAAGTCCAAAATCTCATCTAAGACTCAAGGTAGTCTCTTAATTGTGAGTCATATAAAATCAAAACACAAGCTACATACTTCCAACACATACTGGCACAGATTAATATGACCATTTGTAAAAAGGAGGTATGAGGGCATAACAAGAAAAGAACAGTCCAATGTAAGATCAAAAACCAGCAGTGGGGCTGAAGAGATTGCTTAGTGGTTAAGGTATTTGCCTGCAATGCAGAAGGACCCAAGTTCGATTCCCCAGTGCCCATGTAAAGCCAGATGCACAAGAGGGTGCATGTGTCTGGAGTTCATTTGCAGTGGGTGGAGGTCCTGACGCACTCATTCTCTCTCTCTCTCTCTCTCTCTCTCTCTCTCTCTCTCTCTCTCTCTCTCAAATAAATAAAAATATTTTAAAAAATCAGCAGTGGCAGTGCAAACATCAAATTCTACAGCTCTACCTCCAGTACCTGGGATTTGTAATACAATCATGTGGGCTTGAGAGGGCTTGGGCAACTCTGCCACTCCAGGTGCACTGCTGGGTTCCTGGGCAGAATCCATCCCCAGGCCAGCAGTTTTCCTTGGTAGCCATTTTATAGTATTGGCATCTCCAACATTCTGGACCTCCACACCAACATACTCCACCACAACATACAGATTATTTTCACAGCTTCACCCAAATGGCCTCACAGAGACTCCTTGCAGGTACTTCACCATTGCCTAGCTGCTATCTCTAGAAGCATGTGCATTTCATGACCTCCCATGTCTTAATGTTTCCAAAGCCAGTACCAAGTAAGTGACTCTGACAAATCTTTTTATCTAGAGGGGATCAAGCCTGACCTTGAGGACCAGAAAACTCCTTTAGCATTCTTCCTTTAGTACTCATTTGTTCTGAAAGAGTCAGCACTTTTCCTATTGTCCCAATTTAGAGCAGCTGGCCCATCCTTAATGTGGTGACCTCTTCGACAATTACAGCTGAAGCAGCTGCAGTCTTGTGCCTGGTAGCCAAACTTGCTCACAATTTTTCCAAACTCCATACTTTTCATAACTTTCTTCTCTACTAAACAGACCAGTCCATTACATTTGAATTCAACTTTTCTTAAATTCTCAGCACATAGACAGAACATAGTCAGCCTCTTTGCCAGACTATCACTATTTTTAGTCCAGTTCCCAACAATATTCTTTTGTTCCCTCTTAAGCATCATAAACTGAGCCTCTACAGTCCACAATTCTCTATGAATTTTGGCCTTCAAAGTGTCATCAGAATGGTCCATCAATCTCTACAGCATTGGGAGACTTTGTAGTCTAAAGTTCCAAATCCTTCCATATTCCTCCTGAAAACCAATTACAAAAGATTAAAAAAAAAATCACATGGTCAGACTTGTTGCAACAATGACCCTACTTCTTGTTAACAATTTTCTGTTACAGTTACCTTTTCATTGCTGAAATAAAACAACCAACCAGAAGTACCTTGTGGAGGGAAAGGGTTCATTTCCAGCTTTCAGTTTTGAGTGGAATTTTCATCATGGCAGGGAAAGCATAGCAGAAGTAGGTAGCTGGGCAGCACATTTCTACAGTAGCAGGAGGAAGGGAGGGAGGGAGTTCACTAGCACTGGCAAGTGGGGCTGGATCACAAAATCCCAAGGCCCACCCAGGACATACCTCCTCCAGCAAGGTTCAGCTGCCTATAGGCTCCAACAGCTGGGGATTGCTTATGAGGCTTTGCCTAGCATAGTGGCTCACACCTTTAATCCCAGCATCTGGGTGGCCAAGGTAGGAGAATTTCTGTGAGTTTGAGTACAGTCTGGGTTAAAGAGTGAATTCCAGGTCAGCCTGGGATACAGTGGGATTCTACCTAAAAAACAAAAACCAAAAAAAACCCACCAACAACAAAACACTGAGGCTTAATAACAAACACATAAGGCTTGGGACATTCCACATTTAAGCTACTACATCATCCAATCTAGTTTAGTTTCTACCATTTTAGTCTATAGAAATGATATAAGAGAAAAATTAATAAAAGGAGGTTATTGTGATATTATTGCAATGGTGGCATATTAAAAACAACCTATGAGTCCAACAAAATGGTCACATATACATTGGTACCTCTTTATAATGAAATGTTATAAACCACTTCAAATGATAAAATGATATGTCAGAAGAGATTAGAAGAGCTGGGGAGATGGTTTAGCAATTAAACGTGTTTGCTTTTGAAGCCTGCCAGTCTAGATTCAATTCCTCAGCCACTTATGTAAAGCCATTCAGACCCCCCAAAAAAGGCTCAAGAATCTGGCATTCCATTTGGTGTGGCAAGAGATCCTGACATGTGTATGACATATGTACACACACACACACAGAGAGAGATGCACACACACACACACACACACACACACGGATGCATACACAAATAAATGAATTAGGAAAAACTTAAAAGAAGAAATTAGAGAGAGTTCATTAGTGGGCAGCAATGTGAATGTCTGTATACCAGTATTTGTTGAATTACAAATATCCAGTTCCATGTTCTGAGACCCTTCTGGTTAATCTGGATCCACCTTCTCAATCTTACCTCCCACTGTTGCTCCAAATGTAGTTGGAGAGAAACAAATTCTAGTTGAAGTAAGACTCTTCCCTTAACACAGCTAGTACTCTGGTGTGTGTGTGTGTGTTTACTGATGATGTGTTTGCTTTCCTGTGCCTCCTTCATTGGGACTCATTTGTTCACCGACTATGACTACCTACCCTTCAAGACGTAGATCTCCCCGCCCCCTCACCCACATGTATGCACAGGAACCCCCTCTCCCCCCCCACACACACACATATATGCAGATGGCAAGCTGTACTCTCTTCTGGATCCCACAGCACTTTGTTAAGATATAACTCTTGTTCTAACTTATATGTGGCATTTTATTCAACTTGTCATAAAATTGCCTGAGTCAAATATAAATTTGCTTTTTTATTTCCTATACTATCATAGTTTGTGTTAATATATGCTAATTGGAATAAAAAAATTCATTCTAACACAAAGTGATATATTTATTATTTGTTTCTATGAAGGCAGTTTTTAGGTGAAACCCTAAGTGTTATATAAACAAATGTCTGTAAAGAGGTATAGTCTTATTATATGTACCTCAGTTTTTGGTTGGTGTGATTCTGGTATCATTAAGTCTGGTATCAACTGAGTCAGCATAGAAAAGGGAGAGAGAAGGGAGAAAACTATGATAATTTCTAAGAATATGTGAAAGGAATGTCACTTGTTTCAATCACTATGTCTAGTTTATCTGGACAATAGAGTTTTGTTTCAATATATACCTTTATTTCATTCAGAGCTTTGAGTAACACTGAGTAGGAATAAGCTTTGATTTACAATCAAGGCTTTCACATAATTTGCTTATTCATTTACTCATTTTTGTCTTGACAAAATAATTTTCACTGGATTATAATTGATTTTTAAATTTGAATTTAATTAAATTTCACCAACTTTTGTGGTTTAAATGTGAAGTGTCTTTCAGCAGCTTAAACACTTGCTCCTCACATGGTGGTGGTGCTGTTTGGGAGATCAGGGAACCTTTGGGACATGGACCTAGCTTGTCCTGCTTCTGATCCCTTCTCCGTATCCTGATCTGCTAACATGTAAACATATGAACCTGTGGGGAATAAAACACAGATTATTGTAATTATGATGTGCTCCTGGTGGTTTTATTTTATTCTTTTTGGTTTTTCAGGGAAGGGTCTTGCTATAGCCCAGGCTGACCTTGAATTCACTATGTAGTCTCAGGGTGGCCTCAAACTCATGGCAATCCTTCTATCTCTGCCTCCCAGTGATGGGATTAAAGGTATGCACCACTTCACTGGCTTGTGATTTTATTAGAGACTTTTACTGCATGATTTTTGAATCTGTTGAATCTATCATTTTATCATCTCCATCTCTTTCAGTAATGTGGCCTTTTCAAATATTAATTTTACCAATTTATGAACATGGAATGTCTATTTGCCAGTGTCTTGTTCAGTTTACTCAGTGTTGTATCATTTCCATTGTAGACATCTTTCACCCTTGTAGTTAGGTTTATACCTCTTGAATTCTTTTAGGCTATTGGGAATGAGATTATTTTACTGATTTCTTAGTGAGTTCATAGAAAATCAACTGATTGCTGTATGCTAATTTTGTATTCTAATATTTGCTGAAAGTGTTTATATCAGGGTTTTCTGGTGTAGTCTTTAGGGTCTTTTAAGTCTAATATCATCTACCCAAAGAGATAACTTGACTTCTTTTCCTACTCATGTCCCTTTTATTTTTTTCTTTGCCTTATTGTTCTGTCTCACACATGAGTCTTATCAATGTTTTTCTATCTCTTCCTCACCTTCCAATCTCTTATGGGACAGCAATTATAAACATATTACAGTCCTCAATATTATCATATAGTTTCCTGACAATTTGATTATTTACTCTTCAGTCTTTTTCTAGGTTTTACAATTGATAGTTTATATATCTCTCTTCAAGCTCACTGACATTTTCTTTTTTTAATATCTATTAATTTGATCCAGTGCACTTATCACTTCAGATATGTTTTTCATCTCTAGAGGTTGGATTTATTTCTTTTTGGATCCTTGTATTTCACTTTCTCACACTTATCTTTTCCTTTACCCTCTTGAGCAAATGGGATATAGATATTTTAACATTCTGGTCTGGTAACTAACTATCAATCATGTCATTTTTGGGTCTGTTTTTTTCAGTTACCTTTTCCTCTTCTTGGTTCTATTTTTCTGTATTTTTTTCTATACCTTGAAACTTTGGTTTGCCTCCTGAACATCATAAATTTTACTTTACTGGGTGCTAAATTTGTTAGAAACTATTGGATATGATTGAACTTTGATTTTGGCTGTAGTTAATTTACCTGGACTCTGATTCTTTAAGATTTGTCACATATCAAGGTTGAATAGCTATAGCTGATTCCTTAAGATTCTGTGCAGGATGCATTTGTCATTAAAGATATTAATGGGACTATAAAAATCCAAACTTGAAGACTGATTATCTTATGGACCAGTGTAACAACATCATGTTCTGAATTTCATAAGTATGGCCATGTAAGGGAAATGTCTCAAATGGTGGGAAATACACATATACGTGTTTAGGAGCATAGGGACATCACATCAACAACAGTCTGAAAGGGCTTCAGAAGCTAGGTTCTTTCCATCGTACTTGCAAATTTTGTAATCATTTCAAAATAAAAAGACGAAGCATATGTGTAATTTTAAACTAAAATAACTTTTATTTGAAAGGTTATATTTCATGCCAAACGAGACAGAACATCTTTCTTTTTGCCCCATCTTTACCTGCACACAATATCATCTTGAGTGTAGTGTAAGCCAATGATGGCAAACACAGTGAAATGAAAGACACTACTCTCCATGAAAAGAGTCTAATATGATGCATAAACCCATGAGCCCTAAGATGTGACAGACAAGGTTTAAATCTCAACTCTACCACTTGTTTGCCAGATGGTCTTGGGCAAGCTATCGACTTCCCTGTATCTCGGCTATATCCATGTCAACACAAGAACGATTCTGGTATCTCTTAAAACTGTTATAAAATATAATTGAGATAATCTACTTAATATGCTGAGTGTAGTGCATGACACATGATACATGCTCAATGAATGCTGTTATGCTGCTTGTGCTAGACATGACATTATTAATAGGTTATGGTATGCATTCCCATTGCATTCTGAATCAGTTCTTTCAGCATGCTCTGCAGGCAACCCTTTACTAATCAGTCGCAGCTGGAAGTAAGATGAAGCCTGTTTTATTTCAGTAGTTTTTATTTTTCAGCAAATATCAGATAATCCAGAGAAAAAAGATTATAACCTAGAAATCAAGGTCCTCATAATGTTAAATCATACATACAACTATTACTGATTACTCATTATGCTCCTAGCCCTGCTCTAGCCCTGTTCAGTGAGCCAGAGGAGAAGCTCTCTAGAATTGCATTTAATAAGATTTGGTAGGGCAAGAGGATGGAAACAGTAAAGAATAACAAAATTATATAGTATAATATAAAAAATATTAGGCTAAGATCAGTTTGGAGCATCTTTTCTTCCTAAAGCCATTGAACTCCTGACTGAATACTCCCATGTTCAAAATGAGAAGAACAATTAGCCTACAAAGAACTCCTAAGAAACATTAGGACTTTGGTAATGAGTAGATGAGGACACCTTACAGTGAAGAAGAGTGTGACTAAAAAGAAAACCTACTTTTAAGAGCCGTGGTGGGGAAGAATATCAGAGGCAGGGCAACCCTCAGTAACAACACACTTGGGTCAGGAGAACCTGGCTGAATACTAGGCTATCCATGGTCCCCTACCACAAAGACTGATACAGACGGCCCACGGAGGAGGATATCCAGCTGACTGGGGATGGGGAGGGGGGGCAATGAGGAATTGGGGATAACAACTCATTGTTGGACCACTAAACAATGTAACTCATACGAACAATAAAAAAAGATCTTAACAAAAGATGATCTATGAATATATTTTTTAAAAAAGAAGGAAGAATGGTTCAACAGGGTCAAACACAGGGACAAAAAGTAAGCACCTGCACCCATGTTGGAGCTAATGACATGGAAACTGCTGGTAACACTGATAAACAGAATTTTCCACAGTATGAAGGCTAGAACTCATATTTCATTGCTTTGAAAGAGGAATGGAACCATGCAGGCTATGCCAACAAAATTTAAATCATCTTAGACTCAAGGCAGTCTCTTAACTGAGAGCCCTGTCAAATTAAAACACAAATTACCTACTTCCAACATATGACATAGAGTAAACATTGCCATTCCAAAAAAGATAAATAGGGGCATAGCAAGGGAAGACTGGACCAAAATAAGACCCAAACTCAGCAAAGCAAACACCAAATCCTGCAGTTCTATGTCTAGTATCTGGGACTCTTCAGAAAATAATTTGAGCTTCACAAAGCTTGGATACCTCAAGTTCTCAAGACGCAATTAGAATGCATAATTTGTTTGCCAAAATAGCACATGAACTACCTCTAGTCTCATTCTTGACAGAGGTGCTTCTCCTCTTCCATAGTCCACATTTGTCTTGGCCTTTTAGTCTTACAAGTGCACCAGAATGGCTCATTTGGCTCTGCTTATAGCATTTAAGGTTTCTTTTATTCAAATACCTTCCACATTCCTCCCAAAAACCAGTTTCAAAAGACTCAGGATTCTCGTCATTTATTGCAGCCTTGCTCCTCATACCAAGGTTCTGTATCAGTTACTTTCTCATTGCTAGGAAAAAATGAAAAAGTTTACTTCACACTACAGCTCCAAAAGGTAGAGTCCATAATGGTAGGAAAAGCATGGCAGGAGGGGGAAGCTAGCAGGGATCACACACACACAGAGAGAGAGAGAGAGAGAGAGAGAGAGAGAGAGAGAGAGAGAGAGAGAGAGAGAGAGAGAGAGAGAGAGAGAGATTGAACATAAAGTGGGGTCAGGCCTGCTCCTAGGAACATATTTATTTCACCTATGGTGAACATTTTACATTCAAACCTCTACAAAACCTTGTTCCTAGTTTCCCAATCTAGCCCCTAAGCAGGTTGACACTGTCTTGTACATGTTCATTTAGTTTCATTCATAGCTTTTATTATAGTCCATGGTATTAAGATTTCTCACTACATCATTCTGTCTTTCCTCAGAAGATAGTAACCAAGTCTGTGTTTTGCTCATGTTGTGACTGCATTGTCTACCTGGAAACTAGGTCCCTAGTCCAGAATATAATACACAATCAATAAATATTGGGTGAATAATGAATTTATTCAATATGGGCAATATGGGCGATTTAGATTTGATGTGATGGAGGTTATAGCAAGAATGTGAAAGAGGCCACGGGGCGGGGCGGCCACGGGGCGGGGCGGGGCGGGGCCGGGGCCACCTGCGCCTTGCGTCCCCGCCTCCGGGCTGCCGCGTCCTCGTTGGCGGGCGGCGCGAGCCGGCCGAGCCGAGGACGGACGGACCGATGGGCGGCTGGGCGCGCGGTGCTCCCAGCAGTTCCCCTGGCGGCCCTGGACGGCGCCATGTCGGAGGGCGGCCCATGCCCGGCGGGAGCCGGCGGCGGGCCCGGGGGCGCCTCCTGCGCCCCGGCCGTGGGGGCCTCCCCGGGAGGGGTGTCCATGTTCCGCTGGCTGGAGGTGCTGGAGAAGGAGTTCGACAAGGCCTTCGTGGATGTGGAGCTGCTCCTGGGCGAGACCGATCCGGACCAGGCGGACATCACTTACGAGGGGCGGCAGAGGATGACCAGCCTGAGCTCCTGCTTTGCGCAGCTCTGCCACAAGGCCCAGACGGTGTCGCAGCTCAACCACAAGCTGGAGGCGCAGCTGGTGGACCTGCGGTCTGAGCTGACCGAAGCCCAGGCAGAGAAGGCTGTGCTGGAGAAGGAGGTGCACGACCAGCTTCTGCACCTGCACTCTGCTCAGCTCCAGCTTCACGCGAAAACTGGCCAAAGTGTTGACTCTGGTACCATCAAGGCAAAACTGGAAAGAGAGCTTGAAGCAAATAAGAAAGAAAAAGTCAAAGAAGCTCAACTTGAAGCTGAAGTGAAATTGTTGAGAAAAGAGAATGAAGCCCTTCGTAGGCACATAGCTGTCCTCCAGGCTGAAGTGTATGGGGCGAGACTGGCTGCCAAGTACTTGGACAAAGAATTGGCAGGAAGGGTCCAGCAAATACAGCTACTAGGACGAGATATGAAGGGACCCGCTCATGATAAACTTTGGAACCAGTTAGAAGCTGAAATACATTTGCATCGTCACAAAACTGTGATCAGAGCCTGTAGAGGACGGAATGACTTGAAGAGACCCACGCAAGCACCCCCAGGCCATGATCAAGACTCCTTAAAGAAAAGCCAAGGAGTGGGTCCAATTAGGAAAGTTCTTCTCCTTAAGGAGGATCACGAAGGCCTCGGCATCTCAATCACAGGTGGAAAAGAGCACGGTGTTCCCATCCTCATCTCTGAGATCCATCTAGGGCAGCCAGCTGACAGATGTGGAGGGCTACACGTTGGAGATGCAATTCTGGCAGTGAATGGAGTTAACCTAAGGGACACAAAGCATAAAGAAGCTGTGACCATACTTTCCCAGCAGAGAGGAGAGATTGAGTTTGAAGTAGTTTATGTGGCTCCTGAAGTGGATTCTGATGATGAAAATGTCGAGTATGAGGATGAGAGTGGACACCGTTACCGTTTGTACCTGGATGAGTTAGAAGCAGGTAGTAATCCTGGTGCTAGCTGCAAAGACACAAGCGGTGAAATCAAAGTGTTACAAGGGTATAACAAGAAGCCGGCCACTGATACTCATGAAAATGGAGACCTGGGCCCTTCAAGTGGAACCCCACTGGAGGACAGTGCTGCAAAGTCAGATGACCTGCACAGTCTGTATCATAAAAAGCCTTATTAGTTTGACTGTCTCCAGATAAGACTGTCAATCAAACTTCTGAATTTGGGGCACTAGGGAAGGAAGGTGGCAGCTTGTTTGTGGTCTAAAGAAAGGCGGGTACCTCAGGGGGTTACGTGAATAATTCTCAGTGCATAAAACCTTGTTTTCTGTGCTCTACCATAATTAGCAATTGCATGTAAAGCAATGTTGATTTTCCTGGAATTGTAAACACCAAAAGCATGTGTTTCCCAAGGGTTATGACTAGGCTTTTTAAGTACCAAATTAAGTGATAAGTTATTTGGCTCATTTTTATACTTAATAGGACAGTACTAACTGGAATTTTATTAGAAGTAGCCTTTCAATACAACAGATTATCCATATATATTCCTTTACATTAACTGTGGAATTTCAAATGACAGAACTTGACTCCGTGAATTGCAGAAATTTAGCTTGACTTATTTTTGCTTAACTGAAAAACAAAACATTGCTTTAGGTTTTCCTGATAGGTAAATCAATTCTTCATGATCACTTATATCATGAGTTGGCCCTCCAGCTTTATTCAATGCAGTGAAAAATAGTGTTCTTTACTAATAACCTTTACTAATCAGTGCTGCATAGATAGAAACAGTTTCTGAAAAGTTCCTGTACATTTTACTTTGGATTTTTAAATGAAATGCAAATAAGTATACAATGCCTGTTCTCAATTATGTTGTTTGGTATGCACAGTATTAATGCTTAGTCTTAAATGTTTATTTTCTGGTATCCATGAAAGACAGTTTTATTCATTTTGAGTGGTTCATAAAGTTTGTCTTGTGATAGTTGGGAAACGTTAGTACGTCATGAAATACATTGCATTCAAAGTTTTTTTTTTTTTTTTTTTTAGTACGTGATTTGCGAATCATCTAAAAAACCAAGGGAGCTAAGGTGGGCAAGATGAGGTGAATGCATTCTGAAAAAGTAACTGTATTGGTTTTTCTATCAGTATATGTTTTACTAAAAGTTTTCATGTGCAGTCTATGAATTTACTAGTTCTCTTGTTTCAATTAAGCATGGAGTGCTTCCTCTCATATTTACAGTTCTGCAGGCCATTGGGCAAAATTAATATACTGCATTTAAGTAGGTGTTGATTTTTGCTAATGTCACTGTTTTAAATGATTTACATTTAAGGGAATATTAAGTGGGGAAAATCCTATACATAAGGCCTTTAGACTATTATCAGTATCTTTATTTTTGGTTCTCCTGTTTTCCCCCAACTTTCTACATATTTGTTCAAAGTTACATCTATAAAATGTATATACTTTATTTTGTGATTTTGTTATTTATAAATTCAATGTTTTAACTGTTACTCATTTATGGTTTGTTTGGGTGGTGTTGCTCCTTTGTGTATCACCATGCTGTTTCATAACTAGAAACACATTTCATAATGTATGTTTTTACTGATATTAAAATACTTTGGAGCATAGCATTGCCTGCAAGCATCAGTAGTATTTAAGTGTACAAGTAAATAAACAAGTTACATGTTCTTCGTTCCTACCGTCTAGGCCTCTTCCAAGAAAGGTTTTTCCTCATGTGTTCCTTCTATGCCAAATCCCATGAGTGGGATCTGAAAATTGGATTTTAGCCAGTGTATTCATTCAATAAAAAAAAGTCCATGATAGCAAATCTGAACTTTTTTTTTTTTTTGCTGTGACATGAAACCATATTATTCTTATTTTCTTTAAACATAGTCTGGATGGAAATGACCATGCATTTTTTTTTTACTTATTTATTTTTATTATTTTTACAATGAGTTGATATCCCCAATTCCCCAATGCCCTCCTCCCCATCCCCAATCAGCTGGATATCCTCCTCCATGGGCCGTCTGGATCAGTCCTTGTGGCAGGGGATCATGGATAGCCTAGGAGTCAGCCAGGTTCTCCTGGCCCAAGTGTGTTGTTACTGAGTGGTGCCATGTTTCTGGATAGTCTCCCCCACCATGGCTCTCACAATCTTTCCGTCCCCCTCTTCCGCTCAGTTCCCTGAGTCATGGTGGGTGGATATTAAAGCTGTTTTAATGTTGTGAGCTTAGGGGTCTTTGTATCAAAAATATTGGTTTTTGTCTCACTGACTTATCCTGTGTTGATTGAATGGCTGTGGCTATGGGCCCCTTTTTCATCCCCTCATTCTCTGCGAGGCTCCATATGGATCCTCCACAGTATGACTGTGGTGGCTCATCTCTTGCGAGAATCTCAGCTGTCGGCCTACAGTCGGTTGGTAGGGTTAGATGGGCCACAACTCTCTGGCTGGATCCTGAAAAATACAAACACAATCTCCATCGGAGAGTGAGATCAGTATAGGTTAACAAATATACACAATTCCGGATTACCTAGATTCTATTTTTAGTAGCCTCCCCGTCAATCAGTCCCATAGTGCATCTTTTCTTGGGAGCCCAAGAGTACAGGATCTGGTACATATCACACTGATTCCCCAGTTCCAGTCACGGGCTTCCCCACACTAAGTGGAATATTTGGCCGAATTTAGCAGCTGTTGATTATCTCCCCCAGGCTCAGGCTCCTCCATTGCACTAGTGCTCCTTTCTTGGTTCACTGTTCTCTTCCAATAGGAGGTGTGATCAGCCTACTCATGGCCACAGTCTGTGTTTCATGCCAGTGGTCTCCGTTTACTCCAGTGTCATTGATAAACTTCCCCTGGCAGCATGTGCAATTACTTCCAGTACTGCACTAACTACCATCTGGGGGCTGGATACTATTCCGGACCTTGAAGGGTCTCTTGATGCTCATCGATGGCTTTCTGTGGTTTCTTTAGCAACAGGGTTTTGCCTCAGGCCTGGGGAGGTCATTCAAGAGCTTGACAGAATTCTGTCTTGTTTTTGGAACCTCATGGGTCACTTTGGTCAATGGCTCAGTGAGAGAAGGAACAGGTGGCTGGGACCAGGTGTTGTCAGACTGCTCAGTTATTCACAGGCTTAGACTCTCTCCCCTACTACTCATGGCCCCTCTTGCCAGTCGACACCCACTACTTGCTCAATAGGTATGCTCATGAGGATTTTATGTTTTTGAACCTAATTTGGTTTAGCCTCATGCTTAAGCCATTCCCCCCATCCCTGACTCCTCATTCATAACCTCTCACTTCTACTAGTCTGCCTAGAGTTTACGGTTATCCTGGTTAAGAAACACATATGAGGGAGAATATGTGGCGTTCGATTCTCTGTTCTTTTGAGTGTTCGCTTAGTAAGATCTGCTCGAAGTCAGACCATTTTTTCCTAAATTTTGATGTCATTTTTCCTTTCAGCTGAGTAAAATTCCATCGTGTAAATACACCACAGTTTCACTGTCAATTCCTCCATGGATGGGCATTTGGGTTGATTCCAATTCTTGGCTATTATGAATTGAGCTGCTAGAAATATAGTTTTATTTATGCTTTATTTACTATGACTGGATTCTTAGGAAATATAAACTATAATCCTTTGGTTTTCCAAAAACTGCATAATAAGTTGAGTAAAAAGTGATTTTAGAACCATGAGTTGGCCTTTTTGTGAAGTCCCTGTGTAGTGTGAGACAGTTTTGATATGTTTCTTTCAAGGGTTGAGACAGAAGAAAGTTTCCCCAATAGTTTCAATTTCCATAAGTAGTTTCCCTTCCATTCCATCAGTTTGGAAGCAGATGAAGAGCCCTATTGTGCCCATGTTGCTATCAGCTTCCTGCCCTGTGTCAGAAAGTACCAAGGTAGAAGTCAACTTTGGGATACATGGTTTTGGGGATTAACTCAGGATTTAAACTTTTCCCAAAGCACTGAGAACTACTCTTTGCACTTGACTTTCTGGGAAAGAAGCTCTTGAACGGCACCACACAGGTAGGGAGGGAACTACTGCAAGCCATTACAGTAAAAAAGAGAAAGAAAAAAATATATGCATACACAAATAATTGAGAAAAACTGCTAAATTGAACAAAGAATTGTATGTGCGTAAATATGTTTGCACTTCTAGTTATCTTCTACAGTTCCTCTACTAGGAATATGATGGAAATGCAACATTTGTATTGGGAGCTGTTATTGAAATAGAATTAAGATGAAAACCTTGTGAGCCTCAGTAACGATAGCACATTGGTTACCAGAAACTGACACAACCTTGTTCATGGTGCTGGAATTTTTTTCCCATATCTGCGGACTTAATTTGTTTCCATATTTACAAACAAAAATATATTGATTTACATGTAAGTTATCCATTATTTGGATTTTTATTATATAATCTACTATTCATGCATCTAGGATTTCAGTTAGGGTCAGCCTCAAGTCATAGGACTTATGATAAATGTATTATATCTAGCTACATTGAATTTAATATTTTTATTAGCCTGTAAATAAAAAGGGCATCTTCACTCTAAAGAAATTCAATAAAATCTAATGTACAGAAACATAAAAGACACTGCCTTAGTATGTCTGGAATTCAATAAAGACTACTTGCATATATGAGAAAATAAGAAATATGAACTATATAGTGAAAACTAAATTAATAGAATATGAATAAGAAATGAACTTAGCAGGCCATAATGTTGAAATAGCTTTTATAAATATACTCTGTATTTTCAAGGCTGGACAGAAATCAAGCAGAAACATGATGAGAAGGGAAAGACCCTATTGCTGATGACCACACATTCTTGGACCACTTGGATCACTGGGAAATAAAGCTGGAGCTGAGCTGGAAACCTCCCTGTTAACCTAACAGAAAGCTGGGGAAAGCTATGGCTACTGAAGCCCTATGGGAGAGAGAAGTTATCAACGGTGGTGAACAGCAGTGGACCTTGCAAGCTTTAAGATGGGCCAGTAAGGCCAAATGTTCCAACTACGGCAATAGTGTCATGTCTATGTGGGGGAAACCAATTGCTCTCTAATTGGACTGGAGGCCCATCCATGGGAGGCAAGCACGACTGGTATTGAAGACCTAGTAAAAACTCTATGGTAGGGGAGGTCATGAGTCCTAGGGGAGTAACACCTGCTGTTGTCTGGCTAAATGCATATATTATTCCAACCAAACTGCCTTATAAGCACTTTTTTTTAAAAAATGAGCATACCCATATAATAATGCTACTTGAGAAACTTCTATTTTTCAGATGTTGGTGACCACCAGGATTAATGTAAAAGACACCATAGTGCTGAAAGAAAAAAGACAGTGGAGCTTCAGCACTGGGACGTCTCTATCACACTTCCTGATGCTCAGGGTCTATTGTAGAAGAGGTGGTGGAAAGACTGTAAGAGCCAAAGGAAGGATAGGACTGCTTACAATGCAAACTTCCAGACAGAAAATGGCCTTGATATTCATGACTTCACAATGCCTAATAATACCTATGCATAATGGGAGGAAAAGATGATGACACCAAAACAAAACAGACTGAGAGGGGGAAGAGATATGGTGGAGGGTGGGGAGGGAATCATAATGGTTTGTGGTCTATAATTATGGAAGCTATCAATAAAAAGTTTAAAAAATGCACCAGAGAGAAACTGCAAGATTTGAAAATATAATGTCTGAAAGACTAGATATGATGAGTAGCCAAACACAACAAAGATAATCATATCATAGGAAGAATTACAATCCATGTGACTCCAAGGTGTGTTCATCTTGCCAGTGATTCGCATTTCGTAGTGTTATATAAAACCTTACAGCTCCGCAAAAGTATGCATTTCACCCAGGCAGAGGGGCTCTGAGTAGAGGAACAAATGAAGACATGACAGAAAAAAACATTTTTAGAATCAAAATAGGTAGGTGAACTTGCACAAATCTTTGAAAAATTGGGATAGCAAGCTCTATCTCATACAAAGTGATAATTAACATAACAGGTAAGAAAGTATTATAATTCTATATGGAACATAAGCTCATAAATCTTTTTCAATAACTGGTAGGAGAGAACCCTGAAATTATCATGTGGGGTCAAGGAACTAAAGACATATCACTGGTTGGAAGGCCTGATCCAGGTTTAGGAAGAATTGTAGTGCTTATGTGAAAGGAGGAAGTGGGCCTGTTTGCCAACACAGCTTTTGAGCCAATCTCTGGACACTTTTTAAGCCAGTGGAATGGATGATATGAGTAAACATATTTCTCTTAGAACAGTACTCAAAGTCTTAACAGTATAGCCCTTCTGACTGAAATATGTTGGCAAGTATTTTAGATGGAAATCACATATATTATGACAATATACTCAAGGAAAAAATGTTAGTCAATTTTACTTTGGGTTAAATGCTTTGTTTTCTTTTGGGAACAAAAACAAGGAATTGGAAAGATTCTGGGGGGGGGTCTATACAGATATAGCCTGGGGCCTGAAATGCACCTGCCCAACAACATGGGCAATAATCAGTTACCTTTCCTGAGGCTTGGAAAATATGCATACTGTGAGTGATCTGACAAAGTCATTACAAGAATTAAATACTGTCTACAAGTTGATTATTAGAAATTTGATATTTTATTCCTGTCTTACAGATCCTTTCACTACCCTGACCTTAACTCATGTCTATTTTCTTTTTCCTTTATAATGTTTTAAAAAATATTTATTTATTTATTTGCAAGGAGAGGGAGGTGATGAATGGTACAACAGAGCCTCTAGCCACTGCAAACAAACTCCAGACACATGCACCCATTTTGTGCATCTGGCTTTATGTGGGAAATGGGGAATTGAACCTGGGTCATTAGGCTGTGCAGACAAACATCTTAACCACTGAGCAATCTCTCCAGCCCATGTTTTCTTCTTGATACTAAGAAATCCTTCATTTATGGACAACTAGGCCTCTGATGTCAACTTTCCCAGTTTAGACAAGTTACTTTATTTCCTGAAGAAACATTTGAGGGGTTAAGAGAGACAAACACAATAGAAATCATTGATTTTTACCGGCCTTGTCACCTTTGGGATTCATTAATCGGAGTTTCCAGGAAAGAAAGAAGTCAGTTGGCTTCAATCGTTGATGAACAAAGATAAAAACAAGCCAGAAGAATATGGACTACTAAGGAGCTTGAACCTTTGCCCTTTGCTGTCTTAATCTAGTTTGTGTTTCAAGGCTCTAAGCAATCACCAGGAGATAGCGTCATCTTAAATCAATACTGTGCACCTTGTGTAACCACAAGATCAGTGCCTGACCTGGTCCAGAGATTATTGAGTTTTCAGAGCAACACAGTCCATCTACCTGGTCATACATTTTTCTTGGCAAAGTCAGCAGTCTGGAGGAAGGATGATTAGTGTGGAGGCTGTGGCCTAAAATGGTTAATGGAAATGCTGATCTCAGTGCAAGTGTTCTCAAAAGATCAGATTATTCAATGACCTACAGGCCCAAATTCATGAGGGTGCCAGTTACTCTTGGTGGCTACTATAAGAATTTCTGTCTCGTATGAGCAAGGTGCTCTTCTAAACAAACAAACAAACAAACAAACGACACACATACACACAAAAACTGAGACATGATATAACTACTTTTTAAAAAACCTTAAGGCGCATATGGGATCTTTCTAAAGACTGAAAGTTGTGCCTGAAGATTGAAGAGGGAAGAGTTGAAAATGTTTATTCAAATTAAAGTTCAGGTTTTTTTTCTGGCTGACTTATCTTCATGATCAACTTCCTGAAGTCACCTTGCTCGCTCCATCTATTAGGGTCAGATTCCCTATGAGGAACCTCGGAAGCCATGAAACCCAATCAGGGTAGTCTCACATAATGGTAGGAGAGAGGCCATTCTAGAGCAAGGGACCCAGAGGCTGCAGCTCTGAGTGCGTTCTCTTAAATTCAAGAGATGATGGTTTAGAATTGGTAACACAGACCCAGTGACAGGTAGCAATTGGGGCATAGGTGCAGCAAGCTGGAAAGATGTCAGCGTCTTTGATAAGCATCTTGTGTGGTGACAATTCTCCCTTTGGGGGCAGGAATAAAGGTTCTTCACAAAATCTTTACACACAGAAACAAATGTCTTCTTTGTCACTGTAACTGTACAGTTGATACAGGCAGATCCCATAATGAAACCATTCATTTGCCTTGGGAATATAAACTGAACGGTTTCCTGGCCATCTCTCCATCCTGAAGGTCACAACAGGATTTAAGGTCACCCTGAAATGAATCAGCTCCTGGCTGGAGGTGTGCTGATAGCTTCCAAGATAGTTTAGTTCCATTGGTTGCTGAGGCCCTCGGAATCGTCTTTCTCATTTGGTGCCATCAGCATATGTACATGCACAAAGAAGGAAATGGCATTTTGAAGAAAATAATTTATAGGGATGGGAAACAGAAGCTGGGCACAGAGGTATATGCTTACTAAAACAACATCTGGGAGGCTAAGGCAGAATAATTATGAATTTAAAATGAACCAGGGCCATATAGTAAGACTGTCTCAAGAGGGGGGAGGGTGGGAATAGACTCTATGCAATGATTGCCAGCTATTATTTGGGATTAAGTACTATATAAACTACTATAGAACTGCGTCATTTTTGAGGTCACCATATGGACTTTCTGAAAGGTGTAATTTTGATTCATAAGACTTTCACATTACTTTCTACATAGTAAAAGAAAATAATTTTTTTTGAGACAGGGTCTCATATAGCCCAGGCTGCCTCAAGCTCAGTATACAGCTAACACTGACCTTAAAATCCTGATCTTCTCTTTCCAATACCCCCAGTGTTGAGATTACAGCTGAGACTACCATGCCAAGCTCTTTTTTATTTTCAGGAAAGTATGAGTCACAGCACTATAGAGCTTAAGCTTAAATGTTAACAAATTTGAATTTTGCATCTCTAATTCATGTCTCTTAATTGACATGTGATCATAATTAGAAATTCACAAAATAATGAGAAAACATGCCAACAGGTATGATGGGTGCTAGAAATTGGGGTATTAAATGAATGAAAGGGTCTTGGGTTGTAGTTCAGTAATATTCTGGATGGACAATGACCTGCATTAAATCCCTAGTACCACTAAAAACATAAGACTGATAAGTATAATGAATTTTATAATTCATTGAGATATAATTATAGGTACAAACCCTTAAAACATTTTTTTTCAAGGTAGGGTCTCACTGTAGCCCCGGCTGACCTGGAACTCACTCTGTAGTTCCAGGCCGACTAGCTCTTTTTAAAATAGGAAAAGCAATGATAATCTTCAGGTCTAAAGTTTTTACATTGAACTTTACATTAGAGGATTTATTTTATCTTGTAGTAAGTCATTAAACTCTTCACAGGTTCAGTAGAGTATAGAACTTACAATTTGAAGTAGATGATTCACTACTTAAATTAAATAACAGGCCTTTTACAATTCATACACAAATAAGCTAATGGAGAGAGCTTTCTAAATTGTAAACATTTCCCAACATAAATTTGACTCAATTATAGTGTAGACAATGGTTTACCTGGGCTTTTCAAGTCGGTATCTGATTTGCCTGTAGTTTGCAATTGTCGTTATAACAATAATTTATGATGTTCAGTTAAAAATTCTACGATTCCTGAATGTGTTCTTTCCCATAAGGTTGTTAGACAACAATAGACTAAGACATTGATGTAGTACAGTAGGTGACCAGGCTTTCATCTCATCCTGGGTCTCAGACTCAAATTGAGGACACAGGATGCAGTCCATGGAATAGAAGCACATTGTACTTAGGCAATGCTGATATTTTTGGTAGTCTTTTCAAAGTATGTAGTGTAGTGTGTGATAACCAATTACCTTAGAGACACTTCTGGAAAGTAATGCCATTAAGTCCTCTTTGTGTTTCTCTAAAAAGATGTTGGATTTTAAAACTTACTATTTAAAATCTTGCTTGTTATGGTTTAAAGACTATAAAACTTTGTGCACTCTTAATTAAATTCCTGCCAGCCATGTTAATCAATACGTGCTGAGAGTATGACAGCAGTGAAATCTAGATACATTTGATTCCTTAGAGATTGGTTTTAAGATTATATATATATTTTTTTAAATTATCACTCTTTTGGTCTTCCTGAGAGGAAGAATGTCATTAGCTTTTAGACTCTCTCATATTTTCACCCTGCCCTAAAAGAGGAGGAATATAACCCTCATACCAAAACTACACTAAGGAGTTATAAAAATGAGCTAGAGGCAAGAGACATGCCATGAATCCTTTATAACTTGATTGCTGTCTTCTAAACCTCTGTCAATTAGTGTCCAAAACAACTAAAGACAGCCAAAATAGAGGAATGTTAACTCTGATTCTAATTATAATCATAAAAATTATTGTCAAGACCTCAAAAAATGTAAGATGAGATTAAATTTAAGTTAAGCTGTTTATGCTATGTGCATAGTATGAGTTCCAGAAATATTCCATGCTACAGAACTAAGAATTATTCCCAGCACTCGGGAGGCAGAGGTAGGAGGATCAACATGAGTTCGAGGGCACCCTGAGACTACATAGTGAATTCCAGGTCAGCCTGGGCTAGAGCGAGACCCTACCGCAAACGCCCCCCCCAATTTTTTTTTATATTGGAAATTTCATAGGATATTGGGCCTGCTGACTTTAATTTAGAAAAAAAATCTCCTTTTTATGGTCTTTCTAACTTGTTCACTCAATAAATTACATAGAGTAGAATTCATTTGTAGTTAGCCTCACATTTTCTCCTAATATAGCGAAGCATAGGTGTGGCCCAAGAAGCAAATTAAAATGCAGAATCGGAGTAAAACAGAGATGAGATTTGGGCTAGAAAGGTGTAGAAGTTCAGTGTTTGAAAGAGCTGGAAAACAACTTATGGAGGCATAGACCCAGGAAACCCGAAATCAAAATAAAAAGAGAAATACCATGAACAGGAACAGGTGAAGGGTGAAAGGCAGAGTGACTTTGGAGAAACACAGTCAGAGATGTGAACATGAAGTTGCAACCAAACCATCAAAAAGTGGTATTTGAGGAAACTGGACCCCTGACTTGGAAAGTGAAGTTTCAGGTAGTGAGAACAAAAGACAGAAGGGGCCCAGCAAGTAACAGGTCATAAAGAAGCAGAGCCAGCATCAACTCCTTTTGCTAGATGTTAGTAAATCAAGAGAAGGATGGGTCCATAGCAAAGAATATTTCTGGCTTCAAGAAAAGCCTACATTCCAAAACATGCAAGATGGCAGAAGGGACTGAACCTGTGAAAAAAATTTGAATATTCAAGGGAAAAAAAGTCTTCATTTTATGGGGCAATGATTTCAAATACGTCATGAGCTCCTTATTGTATTTATAGGAACTGCACTGTTTAATAAGGCGCAGGAGACCTGCATGGTCCTTGTACATGCATTACAAACCCCATCTCTTTTCCTGAACATTCCAGACATAAGGATGTCACAGGGCTCTCAGCCTAGGATACATCCTTCTCTACGTTCGATCTTTTATGGCTTATTTATCTGTTTTCTCAGACTACTGATAGTACAAAAGGAACTGGTTGTGTATCTGGCACATGACACACAATTAATAAATTTTTGGTGAATAACTAAAAAAAAAACCTGATGGAATAAGAAATTGGGTAAAAGTTTTCTACACTTCCTGAAATTCTGACAAGGCTTTTACATTCCGTTCAAGTACTGATACAATAAGGAATTATGTGAGTTAAAACACTTAAGTACAACATAATTATTTGACATGTGTTCCGTGTAAGGAAATACTTATCTGAAGAGTAATCATACTAAGTTTGAAACGTGGGCTTTCTCTGATTTTTCAATTTGTGACCTCATCACAACTTGCAGTTGCTTCCTTTGAATTTTTTTTAAACCCTTCTCAAGCATGATTCTATTTCAAGTAAATTAAATCTCAACATCTATTCCAGCCCTGCTCCTAGTCCAGCCATTGACTCAACAGAGCACATGCATGAAGTGTATGATGTGGGTCTCTTGTACAAATTTTAAGACTCAGAAAGGTTGCAAGGAGAAAGTCTGGTGAGGAAACATGGAGAACATTCTGGGTTATATAAATTCCACGAATCTTCTTCTGTGAGTGGCTAGGTAATTAATTTGGAATTAGCAAGTTAGAAATCACTTATTTTCCTATGACATTGAGCAATCAGATGGACCATATTTCCAAAGCATTAAAATTATGACTTCTCAGTTGTTACACCATGTTCCCAGTCTTGCTTCCTCATGCATGTTTCTCCTCACTCTAGGTATACTCAGATTTCTTGACTTTGAATTTCAAGCTTAGTAAATTATTTTTGATGAGAAGTTTTCTAATTTGTATCTCATAGCATTTACACAGGTATTGTAAAACAAATGCGACCACTCTGTTTTTTTTTTATGTAAACTGATGTCTTGAAAGTTTTCTATATTACTTTAAAAAAAAGGGTTTCTGGGGCTGGAGAGATGGTCAGTGGTTAAAGGCACTTGCCTGCAAAGCCTGATGGCCTGAGTTCAACTCCCCAGTACCCACATAAAGCCAGATGTACAAAGTGGCGCATGCATCTGGAATTCATTTTCAGTGGCATGAGGTCCTGGCATGCGTATACTTTCTCTTTATACACAAATAAATAAAAACGTTTTTTTAAAAAGCAAACTTGTAGAGATGAAGAAAGAAAAAGGTTGGGAGGGATTTATAAATACCTTAGAATTTGTTTCTATGTATGGAATTTAATAGTTTTCAGTAGTTCCTGTATTGTATCTAAATTGAATCTCTTAATGAGGCAAAAAGTATGAGTCATATATTTATTATCATTATACTCTTAGATTTTATTCATTTTTGCAGTGCTGGCAATTGAACCCTGGACTTTGTATATGCTAATTAAGAGTTCTGTCACTGGGCTACATCCCTCCCTTCCCCATTTGGAGATAGACTTCCCTATGTAGCTTAGGCTGGCTTTGAACCATGTAAGTAGCCCAGACTGGTCTCCAACTCATAATCCTCTCTCTCAGCCTTGAGTGCTGGGCTGACAGGCATGTCACAGCATACAGATTGGGTCTTTATATTTTTAGTTTTATTTATTCACAGTACTGGGGGTTGAACTTCAGGCCTCAACATGTTCTCTACTACTAAGCTACACCTCAACCCCTAATTCCAGGTTTTTAAAAAGCATAAGAGAACAGTATAAGAGGACTTCTCCTCAAGATAAAGGAATTAGATAAATGGTTCAGATTGGATGAAAACAAAGGTCATTTGCCTGCTACCCAAAACTCTATTTTTTCTCATATTCAAATAAAGTAATACAAAGCAATAAAACAATGAAAAAAGTAAATCAAATTAATTCCTCCTAAACTTTTTTGTAGGTCAGCTTCCAACTTATCTATGTGTTTAGTTTTCACAGCTGTTATTCCCCTCCCCCTTTTTCTAATAGCTCACATAATCTCTCCTAATATTATTTGAATTATAGTTAAGGGAACCAATCAAATAATCTGTCAAAAGTCATGTATATTGTGAGAAAATGACAGGACTGGGACCAGAGTCCAAATATTTCTGCATTACAACTGGAAGCTTTCTCTGCTACAGTGTATTTCTGCCAAAGGAAAAGATGTCCCGATTTTTAAAAAAAGTACATGAAAATCTATACTTAGGAAGTAGATCAATTAAGATATGATCATTTAGTTTACAGCAAGATTTACAACTGTTACAAGTCTTATAAATCTTGAAAGGTCTCCTTCTGCATAATTAAACCTAGCCTATGGCCTCAAGGAGCTCATATATCAGAATTTGACAGAAATCCTAGAGACGAGTGAATATTTAGAGGTGAAGGATTTGGGTCAATATTACATCAATCAGGAAAGAAAATAAGACAACTTAGCAACTGTAATGTGAGCCAGGGGAGAAAAGATAACTGAAGTTAAAAACAACCCTGCCGAAGCACTTCGGTGGCCCATGGGGCAGCGCTCCGAGTGTAGCTATATGGGCTGTTTATGTAAGCGACCTCAGAGGAAAAAGCATGATTACAAACACTGTTCCAGTTTTCCATGAACAGACACAGTGGGAAGTCAGGCTCCTTTCATGACAATGGCCAAGTTTCATATTGAAAGCTATTATGTTTTTCAACACCTGCCCTCTGAGTTAGGACTTAAGTCAAGTGCTCTCAAAGGACTGAACATTCTCAAACTAAATCAAAATCAATAGGGATTCATTCAAAGTGAAGATTCTAAAGTCTTAATCAGCACCTATAAATTTTCATATCTAGGGGATGGTTTGGGAATTTGCATTTTTAAACCAGCTCTCCAGTTGTCTGACTCTATAACAGTCAAGGTTCAAGTCCACTTCCATGCATGGCTGCCATAACACTTCATTTCTTTACATCTCACTTAAATGTTCTTATGTGCTAAGTCCCCCTTTATCATTATTCATTTGGAATAAGAAAAAGTTCAAGTACTTAGCAATGACAGTGAGTCAACTGTGGAGACAGGCTAATATAAGCTAGCTCAAAGTTCAAGAGGGCAACAGAAATCCCTAAATTGATGCAGCCAACACTGGAAAAGGCAAAATAAGCCAAATGTCAAATGTAAAACAGTATTGGTGGAAGCATACAGAGTTTCAGTTCTCTAAAGTTATGTATTCTGGCCTATTGATTCATCAAGAAATTTCTTTCCCATCAATAAACAAAGCAATATGGCTATCAGATTTCAGTTGTCAAGTGAGTTCTTCAACATCTTTATGGCCAATATTGGCATTTACCTGCCAGGGCTGGTGACTATTGTTCTATGGTTTACTTCTGACAGATAACCTCTAGAACAGAAAGAAACAAGATCATGAATTCACAGGCCAGCAAGAGAAATAAATCTTAGGATACCTCACATTAGAACAAGTACCTCACATTGCTTAAAGTACTTAGTAATCATAGGGCCTTGTAAATGACGTCTTTATAGAAATTATCCTTGCATAAACAGAGCATTTATAAAAATGTAGACTAAAATTGCCACACTTCTGTTAAATTAAGGGCTCAGCTCAATATAATCTAACAAGCATGTCATAGAGATACAATAAATACTTTCTGGCTGTAGTACTTATACTACTCTGAATAAAAATGATTTTCAGTTCAAATTTACAAAAGCAAAAGTATAAAATTTACAAAAGCAAAAGCTTCAGTGCTTCAAAATGTGAACACGGAATCCTACTTAAGCATCTTGCACTGTCAGACGATCTGAAAGCCACAGGTCAATGTTACTCTTACAGTTGAGACAATCATAGTTTGACTAATATGAGAGAGGCAAGGCCATACTGAAGCTGGCAAAGTTTTATTTTGAAGCTGATGTTTTTCATACATTGCTGCCAATGAGTTGGTAGACTCCATGATACATTCATAGTGACCGCTTTAAGTTAGGTTTGCAGGATTAGAAAACAGCATCATCTGTTTATTGTTACCAATAAGCCAGTGTTCCATCAAAGCCATTTTTAACTTGGAGAGAATCTCATTAAATGGCACTTCAATTGTATGGTAAAATTCAGGGTAGGGTTTCAAAACTATGGATTGAGGACTTCCTATGTGTGAGGTCTAGGGGTAAAGTAATTACAGAAGACAGTGACTCTGACCCTCAGGGGGCTTACATTCCAGTAAATACACAGCAACACATATTCAGGTAATGAGCAATCATTTTACAAAGATCAGCAGGGTCATGAGGTGAAGGAGGAGAGGGAACAGGGCAGCTGTTACATACAAAGACTTCACAGAGAATGGGATGTCTTCACTGAGACCCAAACAATGAGAAAAGGGCAGGTGAGTGAAAAGGCAGGAACATCCTCCGTCCAGAAAGAGCCCCAAAGGGCAATTCGGTTAGAATGGAGTGAATGACTGTCAGTGAGGCTGATGAAGGGCTTGCTTCCGTTGTAGTGAGACATGGAGGAAGGGCATGCAGGCAGCCATGGCTGCTGTCGGACAGGAAAGATGGCAATATGTTGGCATAGCAGGTTCTCAGTTCAACAGCTATGCCAGCATCTTGCCTCCCCTCCAGTTCTAAGTTACAGGAGCCACACTCTGCCTATCTTCTCCAAATCTGCTCTTAAACCTGAGGAAGGGAGAACACATTTATTAATTCAAAGTGCAAGCTTGTTTCCTAACATTAACAACACGATCTTTCTTAGAGTGCTCAGTTTTGAAGATAAGCACAGGAAGGCTGTGGCTAGTTCCCTTTTTAAATGGTCTTTGAAGGAAATGAATCCAAGAATGTCTGCTGTTGTGAAATGATGGGGAAATTCTGACAAGAAATTTAAGTCATAGTCTGAAGTTAATGACAGTTAATTATAGGCTATTAGAACCATATTCACAGTCCAAAGCATATCCAAGTTACTCTCAGGAGAATCTTGTTAAGTCTTATAATTCTGCTTGGCCAATCTGCCATTTGGGTACACACCTAAACAGTATTAAACTATTATCTTGCAGCACACAATTAGCTTACTATTATGCATGATCTTAAATATGATGCTTTTTGAGCCAACATTTCTCAGCTAGTAATTTATTCCATAGATACATTTGCAGAAGTTCCAAGCTAGATTTCAAAGGGTGCTCATTGTGACACTCCTTCCTAATAATGCAGGACTAGAGAGACTGAATGATTAATGCCAGCTAAATTGTGATATAGTCATATAACAGAGTATTTATTGGTCCTTACAAAGATTAAGGCATAATAATAATACTATGCATGATAACTTTAGTATAAAGGAAAAATATATACATAAAGACATATATATATATTATGGAGTATACAGATAATTTTTTCTTGAAAGCTACATGAATAATTATTTGAGTAATTTTTATTTAAAATAAATGGACACAATTATTTTCTTTTTTATATAGGCTTCTGTTAAAGTATAAGCAATAAATGGGTATAAAGACATATGCATACAGGTGAGATATTTAGTTGCATAGTGCTTACCCGATGTATCAAGACAAGAAGAAAATATGTCCACTGCTCGTGACTACTATGTTTCCCAGAAACAAAAGTTCACTGTTTCCCAAGGCTGGTACCTAGTACACATACATTCGCATGTAGACACACACACACTGTAGCTCATTGATACGTGTGGAGTATATGCTGTGTAGTTCTCATGGTAGGGTAGGAAGTCATGAAGGACCTACTACACAAGTCTCTGTACAATCTTGTCTTAGAGTCAGGTAACTGGTGGAAAGATACTACTTAATGTGAGGACATTTAATAGATGATGATAATAACTGATGTGAAGCTATTTTAATAGTTTTTGACTTACCAAGTACAGCACAATGACTCAAAAATGAGGGTCAAGTGTGATGAAGATTAGGTAACAATACATTATAAAACAAGGAACATTTAGTTGAGTAAGTTTCTCAAAAAGCTTATTCTTTTCTTATCTGAAATGTGACAATTGAGGCAGATACTGGTTACGTCACTTTAGTATGTACATACGACATATTTAAAAACAATCTCTTGTGACTTTATTTTGCACATGAAAATTTCAGACTTATTTTATAGAAAAAACTGAATGTGGGAAATTATTTCACTTACCAGGTGTAACAGGTATCTGAGAACTCATCTGGACTATTTTATGAGGCTCACTGACAGAAAAATACAGTAATATAATGATTCATGCCTTCCTTTCCCTTTCTACTTACTTTTATACTTCAAAAGAAGAAACTTACCTCTTAAGTTATGAAATAATTCCTTAATTTATAATTTGGAAGTCTAGAGAAAGTCATAATCTACTTCTTTTTGAAGCTCTGCTGTTGAGAAATGTAGGTTCTTATTTAATTTCTCAGACATTCAGTGCATTATGGCCATACCTAGAATACTGGAAAATGTACCCTTTACCATACTGGCTTCCAGCAAATTCCCTGCACGAGTCAACCCTAACCATAAATTATGTTACAGCTAGAAAACATAAAATGGATGATGAGTACCTGTTTATAAGCCCTTGGCAGCTAAGGTTAAGTAATCAAAAACACCATCAGTAAAATGCCCTGGAGAAGATGTATGGTTCATTTATAATTTTCTTGTCCTGAAAGAATATTTTCTTTTATATATTAAACCTTTAATAAAGATAAACTTCAAAACTATAATTTTCCAAATTATTTCAACTAACTTTAAATTTGAAACTAAATAGTCTGATTTCTTTTGTAAATAGTTGATTTAAAACTATTCTCGTAGCAAATCTAGCAAGCCCCAAACATGTGGGGACCAGGAGAGAGGTAGCTGTACTGGCTTTAACTGGTATGCAGACAAGCATGAAAACAACTCCATCACAGTAACTGAAAAACTGCTTTACCTATATTCAATGTGTCTTTCCAGAGTTGGAATACAATTTATTTAATGTCTTGTGTTTAAAATATTTTTTCTAAAGAAGGCCAGTGGTAGAGGGGGCTTTGCTGATGATTATGAATAAAGAGGTAGAATGTCCTATTTTTCAAGTATAGTATTATGGAAAAATTTGTGGTCCAATCAAGAGCATAACTGTGGGGGAAAAATAACATTCACTGAATGTGTTGGGATTGCTTTTGGGAACAGACAATTTGACAGGATGTGCTTAAAGCTATTCCCTAACTGATAGAAGCCAGATGTGTGTCTGCCCTACATCTGGTGGGTTATAAAAAAAGGAATATATATATATATTTATATGTATAAATACACACACAGAGACACACACACCTGCCTGTTTAAATATAAGTGAAGAAATACCATCTCATAAATGGGGAAAAATCATTAAGGCCATTTGGGGTGTTCAAAATCTACAGAGAACACCATGTATTAATGTCATACATTCTGCGGTCATTTGTTATTCCTACATAAAAGTGTCAAGGGAAAATTACTGTAAAAATATTTTAAAATTATTGTTCTAGAGTACTTAGCCACACAATTATTAAGACTAAAAAATACTGGAAAAATATATACTTTTAGAGTGAAGAAGATAATTTGGGGAAATGACTAAGAAAATTGGAGCTTTTCCAAGTGTATTTTCAGTAGAAGATGGAATATGCACATGTGTTTATGCACATATACACACAGCACATATATAACTCTAATTTTTATGAAATTATTTCTGTGGAAGAAAAATATTGAAAAACAGAATAGAATTGTCCTAACTCAGAAGTAGTAATGAGATATAAATATTTATATCCATGCTCTAAGTCTTATAGACAGAGGAACTGTCAAAAACAGGTTTATTCCCTGCCTACCTCACCAAACCATTCTCTTGACTGCAGAAAGTCCTCCTAGTCCTCCCTCCACTCATCCCTCTGCCCTTCTTCCCCTACTACACACGCACTGTGGTGCCTATCTGTCTTGTTTCCCAAAATTACCGTCCTTTACCCATCCTGTTCCTCTTTGCATATATGTTCTCCATAGGAACAAAAGAAAGGAACTATATCCCAGCATTATAAGAATTCAAAACAAACTGCAAGTGGTTAATAAGATTAACTCTTCAAAGGGATCTAAAATTTTACAATTAATATTTATAATTAATATTTATAAAATTATACAAAATTGTAGTTAATAGAAAATGTGGAATATCTTTTGATGGGGGAACTCTATTAAATAGGGCCAAAATTAAACCGTGTCCTGTTTTCCTAAGTTCATATAAACTCAGTAGAAGAGGGAGAAGTGTCTATCTTTTAAAAGTAGACAGGGTATATTTCCTCATATCTTTTCTTCCCAGAAATGGCAGGAGCAGGTATCATCCACGGAGACTGAGGTCTAGTGGCCTTAAGAAACTGCCCACAGTCACTAACACGTTCACAATTCCAATAGTTTAACACTTCTTGGACATCTATTATATGTGAGGCACTTCAGAAGAAGGACATCTTGGGCACAGTGGATTCCCAAGTGGGAATTTGGATAAAGGTAAATCCTTAACTTAATATGATTTCCACACAGTTTGGTAAGTCCTATGACCAAGTTTTACACACACACACACACACACACACACACACACACACACACACACAAAGCAAATATTGTCTGGTAATGGATTCCAGTGACAGCCTCCATTCTCTCTGTATCCACTTCCTGGCCATGTGACTCTGCAGGGCTCACTCTGACCCTGAAGTTAGCTATATGATTTGTTTTGTTGACCTGTGATATGACGTAGCAGTGATGCAGGTATCATCATAAGCGGTCTGTGATACAATGTCTAGAATTCAGCCTGCATAAGGCGCTCAATCCTAGCTCATACATGTACTTGTAATTATGTAATTACTAAATTACTTAATTTATTCAAGCCTTATTTTTATATTTACTCAACAGAGACAAACACTACCTACTTCCATTGTGAGAACCAAGATAATATAAATAAGAATTAAATACCATGATGCAGGTACAAATTTGACACAGCATTTGATCTATGATAAAACTTCACTACAGCCTAACATGCAGCGCTTTTATTATTTTGTTATTTTAGATGAATAAATATTATCCAGTGAATATGATGATTGTAAACTAAATATTTATGTTCTTTTCCACCAATTCCTATATTTAAGTCCTAGGCTCCAGTATAACTACATATGGAGATGGGGTCTCTAAGGTTAAATAAGGTCATAAAGGTTGGTGAGACATTGTGACCTTGTAAAGAGACACACATAAGCATTATTTTCCTTTCCTTTGCACAGGCTTAGTGAGAAAAAGCCCTGTGAAGACAGCAGTAACATGGCATTTGCAGGAAGCAAAAAGTTCTCGCTGGAAACCAGATTGGCTGCAAACTTGATCTTGGAATTTCAGCTTTGGAACTGTGAGAAAACCAGTCAATGCTCTTTAAGCAACCCAGTCTCTACTAGTTTTAATGGTATTCCAATAGCAATACAATGATGATGAAGATAAACTTATCCGGTAAAGGGACAGGAATTAAGTATTAAGTTATATACTAGAGGTTTGTAGTTATTTCCCAAATTATGTAATGAAGGTTATTTTGGTATTACTGCTGAAGCTATATTGGAAAACTGTCACAGCCACCACTTATTTTCATGGAGGTTTTTGTGCTCTTAGAAATTAATGCCTAGAACCACAAAAGGTGAAAGGGTAGTTAGTATTCAGATCCAAAGACTCCCAGGCTTCCAGATGAGCTAGATTCCAGAAGGTGTCTCATGAACACAGCCTGACTATATCAAGGACAATGGGATTAAGGTCAAAGTGAACGGGCTACAAGAAATTAGGGATAGGAGAATACCAATGAGGCAGTCTGGAGGCAAGGCCAGGGGTCAGGATGACATCATGAAGACAACAGCTGTCATTGTTTCCACCCCAGGCGGTACGCTAAGCCTGAGAAACATTATTACGGAACATGTCCAAGCCTCCATAGTCCTGCAATGTAAGCACTATCACTGCATTTTATCTGGTTAAAAAGAAGAATGAGCTTGATGAGAAGTCTTACGCATTATGGAGGCTGAGGCAGGAGGACTTCCTTGAGTTCAAGCCCACTCTGAGGTATGTAGCAAGGCTCCATCTTAAAAACTAAGCAAGGTTGGGCATGGTGACACATATCTTTAATCCCAGGCAGAGGTAGGAAGATCACTGTGAGACCACCCTGAGACTACCTAATGAATTGTAGGTCAGCTTCGGTAAGAGTGAGACCTTACCTCAAAAAAAAAAAAAAAAAAAAAAAAAAAAAAAAAAAAAAAAAAAAAAAAAAAAAAAAAAAAAAAAAAAAAAAAAAAAAAAAAAAAAAAAAAAAAAAAAAAAAAAAAAAAAAAAAAAAAAAAAAAAAAAAAAAAAAAAAAAAAAAAACCACCCCAAACACTAAACCAAGACAAAGAAAAACATGCTGTTTCCCTGAGAACTTTCTCCAGTTATGCTATCCTTCCATTCAGTGTATCTCCAAGGTCCTATCTAGGGCTAAACTGTTAAGATTTTAATATTGTCAAGGAAAAATATTAAGGCATGTGAAATAAGAATCAGCAAATATGTGCATTTTAGTTGTTTTTTTTTTCCCCAAGCAACTCAACTGCTCTCTGGAAATACTTTAGAGAGTATATAAGACATTCTCCATAAGTAGCTCAAATTCAGGAAACAAGAAGAGACAAAAGGACTCATAGAAAATCTGGAGAATTAAAGACCCAGGTGCCACTCAGTGAAAAGAAGGCGAGTCCAAGTAGCAGCAAAAGCAGTGCCTGCTTCAGGGCCCCAGGAGCGATGCCACACTCAAACTGCCACCTCTACTCTTACACACTTCTCTCTACCAACATTGTGTGATCTGACTCAACCACGGGAAAAAGCGCATCTTTCTCCAGATGGTGAGGAAGCCTCCTCCTTTGGGACTTATGTTTTTCACAGAACTGAGTATATTAGTAAAAATCTGAGTATTTCTTATTATAGTGAAAAGCCATTCACATATTCTTAAGTTAATTGTTTTTGCTTATATTGAGAAGGACTTTTTCTAAAAGCCTTATGTCTTAATTATGGTGTCATGAAAATGTTTACTCTGAAACACAAGAAGAAAATCAAAACAATTTCATTTCCTGACAACAGCTATTTATAGATTTTAATTACTACATCATATTCCAATTTAAATAAACACATTCCGTTTTAAAGACAGAAATATAGGAAGAACCTTTCCTAATTAATTTGAAATTCATTCTCTATTTTAGTGCTAAAATTTGTACTGTACTTTTGGCAAGAAAAAAATTAAGAGGGAGAAGAATGCTTTAGGTAGAAAATTTCAACTTCTGGTTTAAGCCAAAATGATGTTCAAGAAGAAAATGCAAATTGTTTCATTTACTATGTTGCAATGTAGTTGTTACAAATGCAATGACTATTTAATGAAGAGAGGTGGGTGAGGGATAGGCAGAATGCTGGGTTGGGTGCCCTTTCCTAGGAACTGTGAAGCTATTACAATGTTTTAACAGCTAAACCAGCTGAGCATTAGATACTGCATAGAATACTGTTCACACAAAATGACCAGTAATGAATAAATCAAACCAGAAAAGTCTATCTTCAACAATGTCAGAGTAGGTTCATATGATGAAATGCAATGAAATAATAAATTATGGCTTAGATGATATGCGAAGATAACATAAACTATTTGACAGAAGCAGTTTCAAAGTAGCATAAGCTATAAAATCTCAATATTACTGAAATAAATTTTGTGAACCTGTATTTCTATTTGTAGGTAAAGACTACTGACATATATCAAAATATAAAATTGTATATTTCCAAGTTGTTGAAAAAATGGTTTCAGTTTTCATCTTTATAAATGAAAAGCAGTCTGTGGAGGATATGTTCTAAAATTCCAATGGGTCCTACATATTCTGTTCTTTTCTATACATATATACTCCTAAAGATTTAATTTATAAATGAGTCACAGTAAGGTAGTAACAATAATAACAACATTGACTTCTACCATGTGTGCTTCCTAAATTTTCTATCATTTAACTGATATGCTTTTTATAGCAAAAACAGAGAACTATTTCTTAGTTAATATCTTTATTATAATTACATATATTATGAGCAAATCTTGTGATGGTATCTCCATTTCCCTCCTCTCTGTCCCCTACCCTCTGGGGTCCCTCTTTGGTGCGCATACTAGATCTGTCCACATGGTAGGGGGTTGTGAACTAAACCAGAAGTAGACAATTTTTTTTTCTTTCCCCCTTTGTGTGTTGTTGCTGAGGAGAACAATGTCACTGGATATTCTCCCCCACTATGGCTCTTACATTCTTCCCAGAACAATATTTTTTAAAGTGCTATATTACACGTTATGCAGAATCCTCAAGAAATTCTAGTGAGTGGTGAGTTGTACTTGGCCTCTATAAAGATCCATCTAGTTTTACATATCAGAGCAGAGAGAACACAGATGAATTCCATACAGCTAAGCACTAATGGTTCACAGCAAGTAGAGAATGTGGACAGAGAAAAAAAGCACACTACTGTGATATAAGCCAAAATAGAAATATCTAAAGATTAAATGACAAGGAAATAACAGAAGTATTTTGTGTGGAAGAAGGTCATGGAGAGCCTCACTTAAGAAGTGATGACTCTGCAGGACTTTGGAGACTAAATAAATGCTGGATGACTAGTAGGGTTGGGAGGGAGAGGAGTGTGGGTAAGGGAGCTTGGGTGCACGTATGAAAAACACATCAAACCCTATATTTAATTAATACGTAGTAATAAAAAAATTTAGACATGAAATGGAGGCAGGAGGATGAGGATTTCAAGTTTATCTTTGGCTAAATAGTGAGTTTGAGGTCAGCATAGGCTACATGAGACTCTGTCTAAAAAAAATAGAAAAAAAGGCAGACAAGGTAAGATGGAGTTTTCCAGAATTACTGCTCTGCTATCTTTTGTTGAAACTGGGACTCGCAAAGGTCTTGACTTTGACTACAGGGAACAACATTTATGGAGAACACTATGTGACAAGGAATGAAGGAGTGTCTGTTTTTAACTGAGACCAGATTACAAAGCAGGAAGCCATCTCAGATAGGAAAGCGCTTAGACGGTCTTGGAATTACATTCCTGCAGGTAGTTATTTACTTTATTTATACATTTTCTCAAGTATAGATACAATTTTTAATTCTATTCCATCAGTTGCTCTGATAAAATAGAAGGAATTAAGATGAATTACCGACGTCCAGGGTTTGGTATTTATCTATTAGTGCCTTTCTGCACTGCCAGAAGAGTTAAATATTAACTTGCTGCTGAAAGCTGACCATGGTGGGGGAAAGCATAGGGGATGTGGCATAAATGTAAGCAGGCTGAGGAATAATTATTCATCAAAATTATGTTTCATATTAGAATAATCATCAAGTGAAACCTTTCAATAAAAACAAGTCTTTCAGTAATTCACCACAGGAATTATTTTTAAAAGTGTGTTCTAAACTTTTAATATATACTCATATTTTTTGTTTTGAAAATAGTTTTCAATGCTAACCATTCTAGGCAACGTTGTTGTTGTTGTTGCTTTCCAGCAAGGCAGGATTAACTCTGAGTTTACTGTTACTACTTTTTTTCCTGTATCTCTAGTTAAGTATGGAAAAAGTAGTGGGCCCAGATCTACAAATGCTCATCAGACCAAGCATCACTCTGCAACCTCGAGAATACTGCAGAAGTTCAATTAAACTCAATCTGCATCGCTCACCACTACACAATTTTATTTGGCCAAGCAAATATGTTGTTTCCTTCAGCATGAACCAATTTACTTCTTAGATGCACATTATTTTACTCTACTTAGATCTCTGCTCTTTGAAGCCCTGGCATCCTATTAACAAGGATCTTTAATGTTTCTATTATAGCTCAATTATAGTGCAATCTTTAACCACCTGACTTCAGTGTAATATTTATGGTGGAAAAGCAATCTGGCTTGAGTTCCTTTAAAGTTTTCAAAAGTTAATTAATATTCACCAAGCACTTTGAAGATAAAATGGAAGTGTGTAGAATAATAATTACCTTTTTTTGATAGTACTGGGTATTGAACCCAAGGCCTGTGGATGTTGGGCAAATTCTACCACTAAGCTATATCTGTAGACCTGCTTTTAAAAGTAAAAATAAAATCACAGGGGCCTGTTGCTCAATCTATAATCTTTTATGATCTTTACTTTTTTAAAATTCATTTTTAATACCCCCTAAAGTCATAGGGCACTTTAGTTGTAAGAATGAAATCTGTATTTTCTTTCAAGAAAAATCCCCAAACCAAATAGAACACAAATGGACTTTGCATACCATATTTTGCTCTCCACAACTTTTAAGCCCTAAGCACATAGATAGATGGTACCTTTCAGTGTGAAGGGAACATTGCATTAAAAAGTAATGAAACGTGTAGTGCTTAAGAGATTGCTGTCATAGTTCAGTGTTTGCTCTTCAAGTACCCGAGTTTAGATTCCCAGCACATATATAAACGTTGGGCATGGTGGTGTATGACTGTACTTTCTATGCTTGGGAGGCAGAAACAAGTGGATCTCAAGGGGAAGGGGCCAAGCTAGTTGGTGAACTCTGTTTGGTGAGAGATCCTATCTCAATGATTAAGGTGGAGAGCAATAGAGACTGACCTTTGGCCTCCACATATACACTCATACATGCACACTCATGCACCCACACATTCAAACACACACACACACACACACACACACACACACACACACACACACACACACACAAAGAGTATAATGAAATGTCACCTGACTAGGTAGTGTGAAGCATCAACTCTGAATCTCAAAGCTCTGTGAGCCTGACCACAAATCCATAACTATAAAATTAGAAGAGGTGAGCTACATTCTCTAGGCTAGCTCCCTCCACTCAAAATCAACACTCTGCTTCCCAAAACCAAACCAAGCCCATGTCTAAATCATGCCATCAAGAACCATGATTCAGACTGACAATGAAAGCTGATCCTTTACATACTTCAATTTAACTTTGTTTCTTGAGACAGGGTTTATTCTTAGCCCAGGCTGTCCTGGAACTCACTATGCAGCCCAGATTGGCCTCAAACTTGCAGTCACCTCTCTGCGTCAGACTCCCGAGTGCTGGGATTACATGTGTGAGAGACCATGCCAAACTTCATTTTTAACAATTTAATAGGCTTTAAAAAATAGTCTTTCAAAAACATAAACTGTTAGTGGATCCAGCAAAGAAAATTAAGCCTAAGTCTCTAGGAGAATCTCCTGGTAATTTCCTTGTAGGAAATTTTACTTTATGAAGTAGAAACTTTATATAGATGTATCATGAGTTTGTATCATCATTTCCCTCCTCCCTGCCCCCACTCCACTGAGGGCCCTTCTCAGTGGATTGCTGGTTTTCACCATAGGGTTGTGGGTTATCAGTTGAGAGAGCAGCAGTCAGTCATTGTGTGTGGAGGATGGGCAATGCCTCTGGATATTCCCTCCCACCCTGAGGCTCTTACATTCTTTCTGCCCCTTCTTCTGCACAATTCCTTGAACTGTGATAGGTGTGCTTTAAGTCTACTTTAGTGTTGAGTTCTCAGCAGCTTCTGGATTTCTGCTTTGGTACACTTTGAATACCCTTAATATCTGTCACCATCACCTTGGCACAGGTTGTCAGGCTCGCCAAGGAAGCAGCACTCTTGCTCATCTTGCCAGTTCCTCTGTGGTTTCACCTGGGCTCTTGCTGATGTGATTCATCTCCTGCCAAGGATTCAGCTATCTTTTCTTGTCTTGTTGATAGAGTTTAGTTGTCCTCAGTTCTCCCTGCCTTGCCCCATACTCACAGGATCCCAGCCGCCAGAAAGTTTTACTTTTTAAAATTTGTTCTTCTTCCTTCCTTTTCTTCTTCCCTTTCCCTTCTTCTTCCCCCTTCCTCCCCCTCTTCTTCTTCTCATTATTATTATTGGTTTTGGTTTTTCGAGGTAGGGTCTCTCTCTAGCCCAGGCTGACCTGGAATTAACTATGTAGTATCAGGTTGGCCTTGAACTCAATGCAATCCTCCTACCTCTGCCTCTGGAGTGCTGGGATTAAAGGTGTGTACCACCACATCCAGCTTGGAAATTATGTATGTGTACATACACACATGCACATGGGCACAGATGTGCCTGTGTGTGGATTTACGGTCACCCTTGGGTGTTGATTCTCAGTGTATTTACCTCCTTTTAGACAGAGTCTCTCACTGGCTGAAGCCTGACTATAAATCCAGAGTAGATGGCCAGAAAGCCCTAGGGATAACTGTTCTCTGCCTCCCCCAGTCCAGGGATTATAAGAATGTTTGTTCTGGGGATCACATCAAACACTTTTTAGCAATTAAGCTATATCCACAGTTCATTGCAAGACATTTTAAGCAGTGGTACACCTGAGGGGAGACACCTGCTCACTCTCCAGCACCTCTACATACTAGGAAGCCTTTGGAATTACCTTCCACAAAGTTTGTTTGTTTCATTTATCAAGTAACTATACAGTGCTTCTTCTATAAGAGGATCTGGGATCTGGGTACTTTCAGAAATAAGAACCATTGTTGACACATCAGAGTTTGCCTGCCTCTAGAACACAGCTTCTTAACTCGTGGGTTACAACTCCATATGGGGTCATGCCACATGAATGTGGGGGGGCATGAAAAATTTGGCAACTGCAAAAGCTTTATGAATACACAAGGACAAAAACCCGTTCAAAATCAAATGCTTAATGGAGCCCCCATGCTACATTGCACAACTTTACTTCAGCCTTGGTTCTGAACACACAACATATGCACTTTGCACTGTACATGCCGTCACACATGAAATGCCAACAAACAGTGCTTGAAACACCTCAGCTCAGATTCAAGACTATTGTATACTATGGGTTGTAGTATTTTACTGTATATAAAAGTTTTCTGGTCTTATTAGAACATAATGAATTCTAGAAAACAGTTTTAGTATTTACTTATAATCCATACTTAACATTTTTCCACTAAGTGTATCTTTGGAGTGCACTGTGTTAAAATGTTTGATTAAATTTTTTGTTTGAGTTGCTTACTTGAGTTTCATAGTAAAAAAAATTCAATGAACTTGGATTTGAGATTAGGATAGTATTTCTAAAAATTCATAAAATAGTCCTAAATATACTTCTGACATTTTCACTATGTGTTTATGCAAAGAGGCATTCTCAGCACTGATGATTCAAAAAAAAAAAGTTAACCTGATGGGAATACAACCAATGTGCACAGTATGTTCATATGTTAAAGTTCTCAACTAAAATAATCAGCCAACTCTGAAAAATGTTTAAGATGTTCTTCATGCCATAGAATGAAATATTCAGAAAAGACTTAATTCTATGTGTAAAAATAAAAAAAACATATCTATCTCACAAAAATACGTTTCCTTTTGTATGCATCAAATGGTAGAATCATATCAAAAAACTGTCTTAAAATAAATTTATGTTGTGTAGTTAGTAAATGCTTGATTTGTATGCTTATTTTTATATACTGATAGGTGCAGGGTCCTGTAAAAAATTCTAGAGCACAAAAGGATTGTGAATGCAAAAAGTTTAAGAGGCCTTGCCCTAGAAAAACAGTTTGGGGGCTTGGCATTTGGAGAAAATGAGATTCAGCTGGCCACACTCTTAGCAGTCAAGCTAAAGAACTTGATTAGGATAAAATGCCTACTGGAAAGAGCAGAAACTCAATTGTTTAGATTTTTTCCTAACTTATGTTGAGTGTCAATTTTTTTTAATTTTAAAAAAGGACTAATAGCTTTAAACATTTCAAATTCTTAGATTGTTCTTTTAAAAAATAAGTTTAATTTTGTCTGTATTTAGCCATTTGTCCTTTGTATCTTACAGTGATATTAAGAAATTCAATGAATACTACACACTATGTGTGTGTGTTCTGATGCATGGGCACACGTGTGCAGAGGCCAAGGAAGATGTTGGGTGTCCACCTCTACCATTCTTCCACTATTTCCTTGAGACAGAGTCCCTCTGAACTTGGAGCCTGGCATTGTTCTACTAGCTAACCAGCAAGCCCCAAAGACCCTCCAGAAACTCCCTTAGTTTTGGGGTTTTACAAATTTGTGTGGCCAGGCCTGGTTTTATGGGAGTGCTGTCGAATAAAACTTAGGTCCTTATGCTTACTAAGCAATCTTCACAATCCTTGATAGATTGAGTCTTAAAAGATGTTTAAGGTGGGGCTGAAGAGATGGATTAGTGGTTAAGGTGTTTGCCTGCAATGCAGAAGGACCAGAGTTTGATTCTCCAGTGCCCATATAAAGCCAGATGCACAAGAGGATGTATGTGTCTGGAGTTCATTTGCAGTGGCTAGAGGCCCTGGTGTACCTCTGCCCCCCCATAAATAAATAAATAAATAAATAAATAAATAAATAAATAAATAAATAAATAAAAAAAATATTTTTTTAAAAAAGATGTTTAAAATGACCTAATTCTCATCCCAGGAAGAATTATCCAAGTCTCCTGCACATATGACCTGGCCTTTTTTTTTTTTTTTTTTGAGGTAGGGTCTCACTTAACCCAGGCTGACCTAAAATTCACTCGTCTTTAGTTATCTGCTTACTTTAAGCCTCCCAAGTGTGCACCACCACACCCTGCACATGAATGTCTTTTAAGTGATCCTTACATACTTTAAATTTATAAGCTAGGCCAGAACAAAGGGTAACTTTTCTTTATTACCTTTTTTCTTACTTTCTTGTTTTCATCCTTTTTTTCTTATAGTCTCCAAACACTTTCCTGTTTCACATGTACTTTTCTTATTCTTATTATAGTGCTTACCCTCTCTCCCTTACACTTCTGGAATAAAATAACCAAACCTGCTAGGTCAAGTGGTAAAATGATGTCTGTAGCTTCTAATCCCCTCCACCACTCCACGGTGGACATGCTCCTAACACATGAGATACAGCATCACTTCTACACATTTGTGCCCTGTGATCTATCAACCCAGCCTTATAGCTCTGATCAGAAAGTGCCCCTCTAGTGCGAAGGCTACTGTAGACATGACTACTTTGCCTTCCCAAGAATTTACTACAATGACTCATCACTCTATACAAACCATGACTATGCTAAAGAAAGAAATCTCAAAGAGTAAACATATGTCTACTAGGATGAATGAGCTGTTCAGATTTTTGATGAATAGAGCCTAAACTATCAAATGTGTCATTAATTTTATAACACAGGAAATATGAATGCAAACAGAGAAGAAAGGATACAATTTTTGCAGGAACGGTTTCATTGCAGGATAGGTATTTCATACTATGACTTTATATCTAATACATGCATAACTAAATCAATATTTTACAAAGCAATATACCACTGTGTGCAATATTCTTGAATGTTTTTCATTTCCTACTTTTTCACTTTTGTTTTTAAAAATTATTTATTTACAAGGATGGAAAGAATGAAAATGTGCCAAGGACTCTTGTCACTGCAAATAAACTCCAGATGCATTGCCACTTTGTGCATATACCCTTAAGTGGGTATTGGGGAATCAAACCTAGGTTGTCAGGCTTTGCAAGCAAGTGCCTTTAACCACTGAGCCTTCTTCCCAGCCCCTCTTTCATTTCTTAATAGCACTCGGGATGACCCACAAAGTTGACTTCATGGAATACTAATGGGCCAGGTATACATTCTGAAAGGTTGTACCAGAGGATGATCAAATCTGGTGTTGCCACTGCCTTTTCTCTTTCCCACAGCAGAAAATGCATCCAACATTCTTTATGAGTTCAGTCAAGCTTCAGAATCCATTTCAGACTAGCATTCCAGGAAGCAAATACCATTTGGACTTGATACAAAGATATAACATGGCCACTAATTATTAAGGGGTCAGGGAACAAAGACAGGATGGCTAATTTTTGCTATTTTATTCTCTTTGTATCCCTAGGGTTTACACAGTATCCAGCACATAGTAGACATTCAAATATCCATTATAAATTGCACCCTTAAACCAGGTGTAATAGTGCATGCCTTTAATCCCAGCACTCAGGAGGTAGAGGTAGAAAGACTGCTGTGAGTTTGAGGTCAGCCTGGGACTACAGAGTGAGTTCTGGGTCAGCCTGGGCTAGAGTGAGACCCTACTAAGGAAGAAGGAAAAAGAAAGGAGGGAGGGAAGGAAGAAAGGGAGGGAGAGAGGGAGGAAGGGAGAAAGGAAGGAAGAAGGGAAAGAAGGAAGAAAGGGAGGGCGGGAGGAAGGAAGGGAGAAAGGAAGGGAAAGAAGGAAGGAAGGAAGGGAGGAAGGAAGGAATAAAAGAAAGAAGGAAGGAAGGAAAATAAAAACAAACAAAACAAAAAAGTTATATCCTTCAATGGATGTTAAGGTCAGATGGTAAGTTCCATAGGCCCTATGTGGCTCCTGGCTCTCTCTCTCTCTCTCCCTAGACCACTGTTATAATGGAAATGACCACCACAAGAGATCACTCTGAAAGGAAAGGCTTCAATAGGAGGAAAGGGACCCTGAGCTCTAGGCTATCTCCCAAGTGGGAAAAAGCACAAGGCAAGGTCAGATCAGGGATTTAAGGGGAATGCCCAGGTTGGGGGATGGGCCCAGGTGGTCATGTAGCTCTCAGCATCAGGCAGGACAGTCCATCCTGCCAGACAGAGACACAGCAGGTGGGGGACTTTATTTCCTGTTTCGGAGGCAGGCTTTATCTGCAACTCCTGTTAACACTTCTCTTGAAGCTCACCCCAGTTGTTGGGGGGGGGGGGACTGAGGTGCTACCCGAGTTTCAATCTAACAACCATCTTTCTTTTAGATACAAAGCTTTTAAAAATCAAGAATTCTGAATATCATATGAACCCACCCTGTTCTCCAAGCCATACTTTGTAATATGTTATCTGCACAAAGCTACTTGATGGTATCTTTGTTCCTTTCTAAAACAATTTACAGTGAAAGTTTATACTTAAAGAACTGCCAAAGAAGATCATTAAGTCGAAACCATGACAAAGTCACTAGATAAATTGGTCCTGCAAGGATGGAGGAAAACTTACAGGCCAGGACCTGAGAGGGATACTGATGCATGTGTTTTCCTATTTCAACTCTTCAACAAGATGATTGGTTTCGTATTACCTCATTTTACTGGTGAGGAACCAAGCCCTTAGAAAAAAGACATGAGGTCACACAGTTAATGTTTGGCAGAGCTAAGATTTAAACCTAGCTGTTTTCACTGCTCTTTTTTTTTTTTCAAATATTTCATAGCTACTCCTGAAAACGGCATATTAAATTACACACACACACACACACACACACACACACACACACACACACACACAACAAAACACAATGACCAGAAGCCTCAAACCTGTTTGACATGTGTGAATTTAACAGGTTATCACACTGGATAAACAAAACCCAATACCTTAGTAATATACTTCATCATATAACTTTACTTTTTCTTTACCAAATCTTTGTGAGTTGTTCATTACAGGATATGTTTTCTTTGGCAGCTGTTCATCTTGGCTCAGATAAAAGTTCTTATGGTGCAGTAATTCACTTGTGCTAAGTTCTCTATTACATAAAGGAAAATAAGACTGTACATGAATGGAAACAATGTGTGAATTGGGGGTGTGTGCTTAGGACAGGTAAAAGAGGTTGAAGACAGAATCAACAACTCTGACCTTTTGGCTCTTACTAGGAGCAGTGTTGAGGAAGTGTTGTGAAAAAGAGTATGGGTCAAGTGCAACTTATATCCACCCCCACACAAATGTACACCATCTGACATAGTCACAGAACCTGCAATGTGTAACTGCCCTGTCATGACCATGAGTCATTGTAAAAGTTACTAAGGAGGTCTTTCCAAAAAAGGCATTCTGTCACAAGTTTACAAAAAAAGCAGTTTTTAACTGGGATCAATTTTGACATTGGGCAATGTCTGCAGACATTAGTTAACACAACAGTGATGGACTAAGATCCAGCCCCCAACATTAGCAGGTTGCATGGCCAAAATGTCAATAATGGCAAAGTTAAGATGCTGTGGTTTACAGTAGAACCCCATTACTTAAACAGAACAACTCCAGCTTCACTGGTTTTTTCACCGTAGAATGGAGATGGTGAAAACATCTGCCGCTATGGGCTATGGTGAGGATTACTCTTGTTTATGTGAAGTATTAATAACTCAATAAATGATAGCTATTACTACCAATATCCCGATCCTCAAAGTTCAACAATGTATAGAGCTGGGTTTCCAAATGTGACTCCCTTATTACAGGGATTAGGGGAATTCTGTTGCCAAGTAAATCTGGAAGATGGTGAGTTAAAAGCAGACATTCTTTGTTGAAGAAAGTATCAGAATATTTCATAAGGAAAATGTATAGCATCCAGAGTTTTCACACTGATGTGGTAGACAGCACACACTTTAAAGAGACGCTCGTGAGGTATATGGGCACAGATGGAGAATGTATAGCTAGAATTTGTTTATCTGTTCTTGTCTACTATTTCTCATCAAGAAGCCTGGGAGAGTCCAGTCTTCGCCTGTTATTACCCACTGAAACGAGACTATGGACCCTTCCAGATCTGAAAATGTCTTTGATGCTCCTGGTTGTTGCCTATTACTAACACACCTTAAAGACACCAAGGCCAAGCTAAATGAACAGTGATCGTTCCCAAGATGACCATACTTCATAAATTCCTACTGTTGAGGAAGCTCAAATATCCAGCATGAGAAATCAAGATGAACATGATATAGAAAATAAACACTATTGCATCTGGTGTATCTTTGTAAATGTATGCTGTTTTTTAAAATATTTTATTTATTCATTTTCAAGAGAGAGAGAGAGAGAGAGAGAGAGAGAGAGAGAGAGAGAGAGAGAGAGAGAGAGAGAGAGAGCACCACGGCCACCACCTTGTGGGTCTGGCTTATGTGGGACCTGGGGAATTGAACCTGGGGCCTTAGGCACTGGAGGCAAGTGCCTTAACCGCTGAGTCATCTCTCCAGCCCATTTTTTTTTTTTGAAAGCAGGACTAGGAGAGAAGACTATGAACAGAAAAATCAAATCAACTACTTGAAAGGCACACCAATAGAGTCTACTTAATTATTTCCTGTTAGGTGGTAATTAAAGTCAGCAGAGGATATAGAGAGACAGACTGAGACTTCTCCAAGAACTAGGAGTGCTCTCACTCGGGTCTAAGCAGGTCCATCACAGCAATCATTTCAGTGATTATCATCTCATAGCTTAATGGCAAATACACAAAACAACATTTAAAAATGAAATGCAAGTATCCTGTCTTTTGTAGTGGGTTTCTGATGACTGCCTGTTGTTCAGGCATTGTCTACACATGTCTGAAGGTAATTAACAAAGGATGTTCAGTCTGGCATTCATGACGAGTATCACCTTCTGAAAGAGGTATGAATGTGTGTCCCCATAGACTCAGGCTGGCTCTTAAAGTCTCCAGTAAGCAGAGGCCTACTGAAGAAGCTTGTCAATGGGGGTAGATCTTGAGTCTAGTCCTAAGGTATGTGGAGAACAGTTGGAGCTCTGGCCGTTTGTGCTTTTTGGTGTTTGCTGTTGTGGTATTTTTCTCTGCTTGGGTCTATAAAAGTGAGCCAGCTTCTTCTACCATTGATGGTATTCCCCTGGAATTTGTAAGCCTGAAATAAACCCTTTCCTCCCGTAAACTGCTCTTGCATGGATGTTTGTCTCAGCGATAAGGAGCTGACTAGAACAGAAGGGGTTGGCAGAGTTTGGCCTGAATCCATAATCATGACAGAAGTGATTATTTTTCAGGGAGACAGAATTAAAAGAATATGCCCTGTATTTCTTAGGACACTGTTGCATCAATTATAACACTGTGGATCATTATGCAGCCAAAGCTGGCTTTCAACTCATGATCTTCCAACCTTTGCCTCCAATATTCTGGAATTACAGGTGTGTACCACCAAACTTATGTATACATTTTAGGTTGATAACTAGAATCTTTTTTCTGGAAAAGTAGCTAGCATGCCAGTAGGATATCCTTTAAGAGTATGATCTAGTGAAGCCCCTGTCAGAAAAATTTTAAAAAATTTATATCTACAAATATCTTCTCAGATGAAATACATAAAAGAAACCAAATAGTTCAATATTAAAGCACAAATTTTTGATATAGTTATATATGAGATTATTGATTAATATAACAAATACAATGTCTGGCAGTAGGTCTAATAATTCTCTTAATGCCAAAGATATGCCATACACAAATCATTTCTAAATAAGTAACAAATTTAATGTAGTTTGGAAGCATCCAGTTTCTAGTAGTGACAATGTCACAATCATGCTAAATAGGACTACAATATGTTGATTTTTTTCATAGCTGAAGAACATTCTAAATTTCAATTTGAGGTTAGTAAAAGTAAACACAAGTCTTGTTTTATCCAATCTTATAACCCACAGAATTCTATCCAGAGGTTCCCTGGTGACCAATGGACCACAGGTTAGGGAGCCCCGGACTTAGATGACACCCTAAAGGCTCAAGAACTTTGAACAATGAAAAGAACAAAATGACTGATTTATCACCTTGTTTAATTTCTTATTGAAAATAATTGCCAATAAAGTCTCTGTTAAATATATCCAAGTGCACTTACAAAATACTTTTGCATAACTTTTGCTCATAGGAGTCTCACAGCATCCCTGTTGGAGATATTAGCACAATCCCATCCAACAAATGAGGAAGATGAGCTTCTAGTCTTGTCCAAGTAACATATCTGGAAATTAAGTGCTGAGCCTTGACTCAAACTTTGTGTGCTGTCTTTGATGTCAATATAGCATCCTTACCCTCTCTCTGGTATCTAAAATGACAGGATGATATAAGGAGACAGTATTTCATCCAGAGTAACTTTTTTTTTGAGAAATGCTTTCTTTTATACTTTTGTGTCCATTGTACAGCTGACATTTAATTTTTAAACAGTATTGAGGGTTTTTCTTTTTTCGGTTTATAAATGAACAAAAAGTTTAGCATAAAGATTAATCATTTCCCTGCTTCCATTGATGTCCAGTTTCTATAGTACAACTTTTGCAAAACCCATTTTCTTCTTCAGTTAAATTTCGTTTTAATTCAATCAAAACTCTGTGACATCTTTGCTTATGACCACCACTTGATTCTCTATTATGTCCTGAGGAATGCTGGTTGATATAACATTGCCAATTCTAAATATACAAATAAAGCAACTTTCTTAAGCAAGCTGCTGCTTAGATAAGAATGTGTTGACTTTGCTGAATACTGACACATTTTCTAAACCACTACAGGTTCTAGTAACTCAAATCTGTCAACAAACTTGTTTCAGTTTTTTCTTTCAATGTTTTAAGTTTCAGGTCACTTTCAATCCATTCAGTCCTTGACTTTTATTTTTGGGTATCAACAGAGACATTGGCTTCCCACTTGCAAAACTTTAGAAAGTTCTTTTGTCAAAATTCTCTTTCAAAGTGTTTGGTTGGTTGCCTTTGGAATGCTGTTTTTTAACACCCTGGTTCAATCTCTAATAAAAGCTTTGGTTTTCTGAAATATGACCACTATGAACTAATTAGCATCCAAAGAAGAATTCTGGTGAAAAAACACAAAGCTAACAAAAATTTTTGCTGTTTAAATGTCATTTTTTACTATGAAATTTGTTTGGCATGTTTATTTTATGTAAACTTAATTTCTCTAATTTTGTCTTTAATACTTTTGCTTTTACCTCTGAACTTATTTTACATACATAGCTATGAAAGCTCTCCTTTTCTATTGTTTTCAAAACATAGAAAACATTTATTATTACATTTTTCCTGTTTTTGCATTTTAAGCATTCTTTTGTGTAGCTTGCAAACTAAGTCTATTCTTTAGTCTGTTTCTGTTTTATTATATCCTCAGGATGAATTTCAGACACCTACAAAATGTATTACCCGTGAGAGAGGGCTTTGTCCTTATCATGGTCAATACTGTAAGATCTTTAACCTTCACAAAATACAAACTAAAAGCAACTTTCTATCTGGGATTGAGGCCAGTGGGAAATACTAGAGGTAGTGGGAGAATACTGCTAAGAAGCTTAACCCCAAGTATAGCTACATCCGTGTGTGTGTGTGTGTGTGTGTGTGTGTGTGTGTGTGTGTGTGTATGTGTGTAAAAGAAGTGGTAGTATTTTCTGATGGGGGCTTCCTTAAGTCCCCTAGAAGTACAGTAGTACTAGGCACTTAAACTTAGCACCAGTGCTTTGGGATGGATCACATCTGAGAAACTACTAGGAAAGCAGCCACAAAGTATGTACTCAGTTTAGTCATGGACAGACAGGGCTACTTCGTCCAAAATCACAACCAAGTCAACCCTAGAGATTGTGTATTGGAACTCAGGTCCCTTTCTCCACTACTTTGCTTAATTTATCCTGCACTTGCCAGCCAGTAAAGGGTCATGTGCCCCTATTGCGTTGTTTTCATGTGCTCTATGTTTTATCTGGTTACATGAACTCTTTTCCAATGCATGCCTTAATTATGGCCAGTGCTGGTCATTTCTCTCTTAACCCTCTCAACTCCAACAGGTTTTGTACCACACAAAAGGTCAGGTGTAATAAACAAGAAAATAAAATTATAGTTAACTTTCACAATAGTAATGAGGAAGATATAATGATTCCCATTTCAGAAAAGAGTATACTTAGCTTCTGGAAGGTTTGGGAATTTTGTCCAAGAATGTCCACCTGGTCTCTATATGGCCACCATATTGTAATCCACAAATACATATTAAAATGTTCAAATGAAAAAATGTTACCATTTTATTCATTTTCCTCTTTACTGTTTTAAGAGCTGTTCATTAAATACCTATTGTAGTTTAAGAACTCCAATGGCTATAACTATTCTAACTCCAGTGATATGGTTCAGTAAAAAAAAATATTGACCATATGGTTCTTTTGGAATGATCTTCATAGAAATTTTACAATCTACCTAAAATATCAGAGTTAGATCTTGAACACACTACACGTCTCCTTTTGGTCATAAAAATTACTACCTATAGCATCTGCATCTTTTACCAGACATGGAAAAGGGCTTTGAACTAAAAAAAAAAAATCAAAGAAACAAAGCACATTCAAGATGATATACAAATAATTCTAGTTTCTAAAAAAAGTTTCACAAATCCTCTACTTAAATCATGAAATACATTAAATCAAAAGCAGAGACAGGAGCAGAAAGCAAATAGGTTTGAATCCAGAGACCTTGTCATTTACTAGCTTTCGACCTCTTTCATCTTGCCAGGCCAGTTTTCTAGTCCATAAAATAGAATCCTAGCATCTAGAGCATAGGATTGCTGCTGTGGAGATCATTTACCTTAATATAGATAAAGCACGGTGCACAGGAAATGACCAAGAGGTACAGATATAACAGTTGTTACTTCTCAGGCAATTGGGTTTGCTAGAGTTTGTCAAAAAGATTTGGATGAAGTTGACTCTTTGGCAGGTTTGGAAAACAATTTCGTGTGAGTTTTAGTTATTAATTTGGACAATACTATAAAGTACAAGTGCATATTAACATATTGCTTTATAGTTTAACATTTCTAACATTATGTTTTAGCTTAGCTAACTAGAACTAACACATAGAAATTTGCCTACTACTGAAAAATACAGTTGTCTTATCATTTCTATTTAGTAAATTTTGCAAAAAATTAAATCAATAATTATAATTAGGAAAATGAACGCTATCTTCAAAAGGAATATTTACTTTTAAATAAATATTTTTAATACCACAATGAAACATGTTTTCTAAGCTAATTTAAAGTAAACTCTAATAATTAAATAAATAAATTTTTAAAATTATTCTTGAGTTAGACTTGGCTTTCCATTTTTATTTATTGTCTTGACCAAGTGTTAATTTTAAAAAGGAAATTCAGGAAATTAGGTTTGATCAATTATCAAACACATGTATTTTAATAGGAAACAATCTTTCAAATTCATTGTCTTGGGTTTCTGACCATTTCTCCAGGTTTGAAACCTTATAGATGCCAAAACTCATCGGAGATTTAATTCTTTAAAATACTAGCCAGGGTGCTGGAGAGATGGCTCAGGAGTAAAGGCACTTGCTTGCAATGCCTAATGGAATGGGTTCAATTCCCCAGTACCCATGTAAAGCCAGATGCACAAAGTGGCACATGTGTCCTGGAGTTCCTTTCCAGTGGCAAGAGGCACATTCTCTCTCTTGCTCTCTGCTTGCAAATACTTTTTTAAAATGTAAGAATAAAATAAAATAAATTACCAGTTGGTGTTTTCTTTTTTTCCCATCAACTTTCAATACATTTCTTTTTTAGTCTATCAAAATAATTTTAGCTTCATATAGTTGAAAATGCTAAATTTGATTTAATATTTAATAAGATTAAGATTATTATTTTTGGGGGGCCGGTTTTGAGGTAAGGTCTCACCCTAGCCCAGGCTGACCTGGAATTCACTATATAGTCTCAGGGTGGCCTCAGGAGTGCTGGGAATAAAGTCGTGCGGTGTGCCACCACTATTAAATTTTTTATTTTATCATTCCAATTTTAGTATATGTGCTGCCGAAGAGAGCACTGAATTTTTTATTTTATATAAAACTAAGAATTTGATTCTAGTAGTTAAAACTAGTGATAAATACATTCATTTACAAGATGAGTGGTGTACTTTTCTTTTCTCTCTCTTTTTAGAATCACCCTAATTCAAACTCTAAAGACAAAAGTTAATAATGAGCCAGCCTAGAGTTCTATCATTAGGCTGCTGGTTGCTGGCAGTGTTAGAAAACCAATGAAATCAGGCTGCAAGCTGGGATCTGCTTGCTTTTCAGTGGAATCTAGCTCCTGTCTCATCCATAAAAAAAAGAAAAGCAGGTTTGAGTTGTGGCACAGAAAATGAAAAGGAAACATCATACAACAATATTGCCAGTTAGTGCCAGCTCATTCTAGTTTCAAGCTACATAAGCTCCAGTTTAAAAGGCTTCCTTGCTTTTAAAAGGGAGCTCACTCACTGCTTTAGTCCACTGCTTCTGAGTTTTCTGTTTGGTTTCGGGGCTGTGGATTGAGCCCAGGGCCTGGCATATGATAGGTCAGTCCACTGTTTTCAGTTAAGACATATAACGTTCAGTTAATGGAGATGAGGTGATCACTAATTGACCAGGTTTGAGGTAAGAAAAAAATTTCCCAAAGTGCGTAGGGTAATTCAATACTGATTTTATGACGTGAATTTCTACCTGAGTGTAGATTGTTCAAAACTCTCAGATTATGTTTAAGGCAATAAACCTTAAACCATCAATCCTATGCTTGCATTGTAACTTAGACTCTGAAACAGTTTCACCTTAAGAAGTACAACAACATAGGTCTTCACTGGACATTGCACACCACAGTGAAAAAATCACAGATGACAAATTTTTGGAGCAGGTCTTACTGAGCTGTTTTGTTTTAGTCAATACATATCTAATTTATTAATATGACCAAAGTAAACCTGAAATCTGCCAGACATAAAGATATCACCTATCAGAAAGCAGTGGCTTTTAGACACAGTCCGCTCTTCCTTTTTTAACTCACCTTCCTTTCCAGAATCAGAATTCCTCTTAGACAAAGAATGTACACTTAAAATGCAACAAAGAAAAGCCATCAGAAAAGACCTTTTTGTAACCAATGCTATATCATCCCAGTCACTAAAATTTACCATTTATATTTCCCCATCTTCCAAGTTGTACAAGCTGAAGTAATTCACATATACATAACACACACACACACACACACACACACACACACAGAAAACCACAATGCAAGCTATAAATAATTCAAAATAAGTGAAAAATGTAAATGTATAAATAAGTGAATAATGTAAATGAGCTACAGTCTCTGACAAGCTCCCCACCCAGGAGGAATTATAATCATACTCTGTCTTGTTTTTTCCAATTAGCTTGAAAGCAGTCTGAATGTGGCTACTGCCTATACACAAAGAGCACTAATTTTCCCATTTGCCCATAAGTCTTTTAACTTCAGTTGTTAAGCCCCTGGCAAGGAAGCAAAGCCGAATTGGACAGGGCAAAAAGATTCTGTGGGCTTGATTTGCTGTAGAACGCTAGGTCAGCTCTGCAAATGGCAGGGGACGAACTCTCTTCTTGGACACGTCTAACCCTGGGAATTCAACTCTCAGAACTCCACTGCCTCTGAATTCACAGGGACACAGGCTTCTGAGGCTGAGTGAAGAACAACCCATACTGCTTGTTTTATGAACTTTCAATGCTGTCTCTTGTCCTAGACTGCTCTTTTGTTGGAGGGAGCACACACAGAGATGGAAACTGGGCCACACACTGCCCAGCACTGGTGCATCCCAGGTCAGTGTAAGCTGCATTTTGCCCCTTGCTAAAAGTACACTTCTTAAGTCATAGAACTATTGTTTGACTCAGAGGCTCCTTGGTATTTATGATATTAAAACAATAATGTCTCAGAGAGGGTATTTCTCTTAGAATGGGAATTACTTTTTAGAACACATTTAATTTATAAGTTGGTTTCAAGTGTTGAATGTATAACAGTGATACAATGCTGAATAGATGGAATATTTAATGAAGCCATGATTAAGGGTTTTCAAGTAAAACTTTTTACTGAGGTCTGCAGTAGTACACGAAATAACTACATACTGGCTAAAAAAAGAAATAAGATGATTACACAATAAAGCAGTGCTAGAGAACCTAAAAGTTATTTTTGAGCCTAAAGTCTCCTTTTTACTGCAAACCAACATATATTTTCACCATCATCATGCTGAGTCTCCCCCCCCTTCAACTCAAGCCTCCTACAGCTTTGTATAATAACTTGCTGGACTCTCCCTCATAGAAGATGTAAAGAAAAAAATCAATCTCTATGCACACAACAAGCACATTAGGGCACTTACATTGCACTAATGAAATAAATGATTTACTTACTATACATTTATCACTTTCTACACACTCACTGCACTTAAGAGAGTCTAAAAGTCCTCTGTGAGCCTGCAGCTCACAATTCCAAGATCAGATTTCACTGTTTATTTAACATTAATCTATTTGAGATTCCACAAAGGTTTTTCTTTCCCATGTTATAAATATGTTTTGACAGAAAATAAAATTTCTTACCCTCATAAAATTTTCTTGAAACATTTGGGGATTACGTCTTGGTAGTAACTAGTCACTTTAATACATCAAGAAATGGCCAAAAGATAATTGTTAGTTATTTATAATTAAAAACTATCAAAAACATTCTCTAAAAATATTATCCTTTATCTTATGCTAGGTTGTATTATAGTATTATTATATAGCTTTTTGTTAACAGATTAAATTTCCTAGGAGACCCCATAATGTTTAGGTGCCAAAGCTACCTAGACATAAGTAATAAAGAAATTAGAGCAATTATATAATATAAAAATGTAAAGACACCTAATGTCATAAAATATCAATGTCCCAAAGCAAGACACATGTTACAAAAAAAACCATTACTAAAGAAAAGAATTGTTATGGTAAATTAATTAATTTGGAATTATCCCAAATCAGTACTAATTATAGTTTCAATTTTAGACAAACTGAGATAACTTTTTAACCTGAGAGAAAAATGATATGCAGAAAAATTCTACTGTTCACTTTTCTTTTCACTTCCACTTTTTAAAGGGATACTCAAATATTAAGCAGTTTAAAACTCTCTTTTTAGTAGTTGTTTAAAATTGAAACACAAACAGTTCTCTGGTTTAGACTGAAGAACTTCCTAAGACTTTTATAGCACAAAGCCATCAAACTTCACCCAGAGAATACTACGTACTTTTAAAGTTTTCTCTTCACGTTTATCTATGATGAACGCAACATCCACACGTACAATAAAGATCTCTATGGTGAAAGAAAAAATAAACACCATAAGCTAATAATTCTCTAAATCCCAATAATTCTATTAAGATAAACAGGAATCAAAATTTTCTATCTTGGGGCCCAGCCCAGTTTTCCTGAATTAAGAAAGTGAAGAGAGACCGGAAAAGAACTACATACAATTGTTTTCGTGAAGTGTGCCCAGTGTAATTTTTAAACCCCCCCCCTTTTTTTTTGCTTTAAAAATCAATATAAAGGCCTGACCAAAGGATTCACCTTTGGAGACACTGAAATAAAACCAGAATGAGTTTAAAAATAACTCGAGTGAACCCTCTCCTCCAAGTAAATACAAAATTCAACAAATAAACCTAAAGGTGACAATTGTTTTTAAATAAATTTTTATCAAGTTAGGCAAGGCATCCTCAAAATAAATTGTTTCATTTTAATGCACAGAATAAACTGCACACAAAAATGTTGGCTCATTTTTAAATTTTGCTTCAAAGGTTCCACGATGTCGATGAGGAAGCTTAAGGCCTGATTCCAGAAAGAGGAAGTCCCCCAAAGCAGGAAGGGGTGTTGAACCTCATCCCCAGCTCCAACCCAGGATCAAGGTCCTGAGCTGTCATATGGAGACCTATGGCCACCATTGCAGGGACAAAGCTGATCCCAAAGAAGCTGGCTAAGAGGTCACTTGTGCCTGTTTTCGCTGAATTGTGCAATCCATTGCTAGGTAAGTGAACATTTCCAGCCATTGTCTGCTTGGGGGATCAAGGGCTTTCCAGGTGAAGCGCTCTGGAAAAATTCAGAAGCTCACCAACACCGTTCCCAACTGTGCACAGTGAAAACAACCTGTAATCCGACGAGGTGTGAATTTTAATCACACGCCTAATTTCTCTTCACTCTAACGGGGGAGCTGAGTAAGTTTTAAAGTGACAGTAATTTTCAATGGAGTCGGGGCGTCCCAAGTGAAAGCGCTCTTTCCCACCGGGCTCAGAGACACCGGTGACTTCGGATCCAGCCAGGTAACAGCCCGGATCCAGTGAGAGGAGCCGGCTAAGCCCGGGGCCGCCGCTCCCGCGAAGCGCCCGCCTGGCCGCGGCGTCCCGGAGGGGGTCCCATGGGCGCCGGCGACCCTCCACCCCGGGGCGCACCACCGCGCGCCCAGGCCCGGGAGCCCCTGGGCTCCGCGCTCCCCGCGCCCGCCCGGGACCCGCGCTCTCCCCTTACCTGCGGCCGAGCAGGGGCCGCATTCCGTCCGCTCCCGTGGCCCGGCTCACCGCCGCCCGCTCCGCCCGGGACCATGCGCGGACACCACGGCCCGGGAAGCGCTTGTGTCTCCCGCGGGCGCCCGGAGGGCTCCACGCAGGAGGCCCGGGCCCGTTCCCGGCTGCGGAGCCCCGCGCGCCCGAACGGACTGAGCCGCCCCGCGGCCGGTCTACACCTGCCGCGGCCGCCCAGGCCCCGCCCCGGCCCCGCCCACGCCCGCCGCGCCGCGCCGCGCGGGTGGAGGCGGAGGGAGCCCGCGCCCGCCCGCCCGCCCGCCCGCCCGCCGCAGACGCGAGCGGGACCCGGGCCGCCGCGCCGCGCCGCCTCCCGCTCTGCTCCATCGCCGCGCTGCGCGGAGCCGGTGAGGGACCGCGGCGGCCTCGACCCTCGCCGCCGAGCCCCGGCCCCACCTGCGCGACCCCCGGCTCCCGTGCGCCCTTCCAGTCCCCACTCGATCGCTGGGCGGCGGAAGTGCCCCTGGGTCCAGCTGCTCCCCAAGGTCCCCCAAACCCGGGCCCTGTGCCCTTCCCAGCCGAGGGGCGTGCTCCTCCCCATCTCCCGGGCTTCTCCTGTACCCGGGATCCAGTCTGGAGAGCCACCCGTCTCAGGCGCCACCGCCTCCACAAAGTTTGCCAGGTGCCCACCTGCACCCAGATTTCTTTTCGGGCCCATTTCGGCGGCGGGAGCGTTCTCAATCTCTCTGCTGGCTCTTGCTTTGCATCAAAGTGCCTTTTGCAATGCAGTGGACCTTCTGTAAGCATGCTGTTTTGTGATTTTCATAATAGATCCGTACAATACAGTGCTGTACGAGCAGAAATTTATGTTTTCCTGATCTTTCCACTTAAGTTTAAATACATTAAAGGTAGAGGATGTTAAGTTGCCTTTTTTTTTTTTGAAAATTTCAAGTGAGTACAGAGCAATGTCCAGCAGTGTGATCACACTAGCTGACCTAGCCTGAAATTCTAGCTTTCCTGTATACTTGTGTCTGTTCTCTGCTCAACATAGCTCTTTCATCAGGATTGTAGGAGAGTGGAAATTCTCTTTCTACTTGTAAAGACAGTTAAATTTTAGCAAAAGCCAGTCCTATTACCCCTGAGAAAAATTCTACAGGTTTGATGGATGAGGAAGGCAAACAGTATTCAGAGATGTTTTATTAATGATGGAATATATCTCCATATAAAATCATCTTCAACAAAATGAACAGTAATTCAGCAGATGTTCTCTAGTGAGGTGGCACCCTTCTGCTTAGTATAGAAAAGATAAGTCAAGCACAGTTGATTTATTACCCACGTTGCATTTTCATGAGCATATGAGTTTAAGGCTTGTATGAGATATTCAAATTTGATTGTTGCCCTATAAAACAGTTGGACAAAATGTTTGTTATCCGTATGCCACAATGAAATTTTAGTGCTATTTAATGATTAAAGGTATTAAATACACAATGGCTTGGAATCATTGCAATTCATTTTTAAATAGGTTGAAATTGGGAGCTCCATTTTGAAGAACTGAAGAATCTCAAGACATGCCAATTACCTTGATCAAGAAACAAAGAGACAAGTTCTGACTATTAAAATGTTTGTGAAAGTTTAGTAACAATTCATTTGCAAGATTGCAGTCACAGTACAGCAGAAAAGCCCAATATTCTCTAAATCATGAAAAATATGCCTTACAGTGTGAACTTTAGATGAAGCTAAGTGTTTTAAGAAAAAAAACTCATACAGCTAAATTGCTTAAATAGAAAAAAGCACTCTTCCAAGAGAAATAAAAATATTACTTTACATTTATTTTATTATTGTTTTCCCCTAAATGCATGATATTGGCAAATTCAGGTAGCTATTTTAAACATGATGATTCTGTGTAAAACTGAAAAAAAAAACCACACTTTTATTATATGTGAGTTCCACTTAGACTCTGTCCAAAGTCCAATAGGAAAATACAACTAATAAACATAAGCATTTCATTTGTGGGATACATTTTAAGTATTTATACATAAGCCCAAAATAATATTATAGAAAAGATTATATAATTTTGCTTAACCAAAATTATAGCCATGATACTATGAATAGAAACTAGCCAAAAAGGATAATGGACCTCAAATAATAAATAGCCTAAACAAAAACTATTTTAAGCCCATAAATATTTTTCTTTCAGACTTCAACCAAGGCAAACAAGTTGTTTGCCCCAAAGTAAATCCAAATGTAAGACTTAGTTTAACAGAACTGAAGGAGCCACACCTGCGACAGCACCTGTACTAGGCTAGGGGCAGGCCACAGCCTTCACATATATCTCTTTGTTCTGGGTTTTCTTCATCATAACAAGAGCATTGTCTGAAATTTGAGAATTTCCTTCTCAGCTGCAAGGGGAAAATGACCCCTTCTCACTTTCTTGCTGGACCTAAAATGAAAAAGTAAACTAATTTTCTCTCAGCATCTGAATTACTTAGGTACGTAACTTTTCCTAAACATGCTATTCACAAAGGTTTACCTCTTGTTTCAGTTGAGTAATGTCTACATTGTAAAATTTGTTCTGTATTGTTTACCATAAGTTAGTACATCCAGTAATAATCAATGGCTTTTAGAAGAGAGAGTGGGAGAATCTTTATTTAATATTTAAATATAGGTACTATATAAATATTAACAGAATCAAATATAGGATAAAGAAGAATGGAAAAGCAAAAAAAATCATCTGTACAAAATAAATATTTTAATAAAATGTTAACAGAAATACAAAATATGTATGATTTCATTTCTTTGGGAAAATTTTCCATATAAGCAAACTTAGATGACAGTGACTATTAATGCTATGTTTTCACATCAAGGTATGCAAGAAGCACAGGAAAGAGGTCCTCATGTCATTCCTTAGAGTTCTGATTAGTGTTTGTTTGGAAGCTAGTAAATTCAGTATTCGACATTCTTTTACCTGTCATTGGTAACAAAGCTCACTTTGAAACATTCGAAACACGAGGTTAAAAGCATTCTTTGAGAAAGGTCTTATTACCAAGACTACATAATATATGTATCTATGCAAAATATTAACATCTGTTAAAGTTAGATGGATACCTAACATTTTCAACTGTTTTATAGTTAAGGATGAAAATTAAAATAAGAAAAGATAACAAAGGTAAAGGAAACATTGAAATCATTCCAAAATATTTGTGGTTCTCCATTTGTTTTTGCAAACCTTTAACATTTTCAGAGGTTTAAATGATATCTCTTCCATTCATAGACTTTTGGGTAGCTGTAATCTCATTCCTGCTACTTTTGAACAATAGAGTTTATGCCATAAAAAGAGAAGTAAGAAGTATGCATTTTGTGGGGGGTATAGATAGGGAGCAATGAATATTTCTAATGAAGATGATGCCATGCTTTTTACCGTAAGTCTTATAGATAAACACGAACAGACTGCAGATAGTATCTAACATTGTGTCTTATTTCATGCTGAGTTTAGGAATGCTACTTTGTAGCATACTGTTATTTTCTTTAAATACTTAGTGAAACATTTCATCTAATTTTATAAAGTAGAAAAATAAAAAATATATAAATTATTGAAATAGTGTGACGCATGTATCACATCCAACTTTTGTTGCTTCTGTGGGCTTTCATAGGAATATTTACAAAAAGTGATGAGTTATATTTTCTTTAAAATGAAATGAAAAATAAAAATAAATGATGTATTTTTGGATTGCCTTTAGACAAGCATATATTTATTAAATGCTAAATCAGCTTCTGGAAAGTTTTCCAGCATTGCTCATTCAGCCTTAATTTTATAAATTGTTGTGAAACTTTTGTTAATTGAAAATGCAATCGACACCAACTGCCGAAAATACGAATTGCTAACATATACAAATCTCTGAATCTCTGGCTCACAAATCTTTCTGATCCCTGGTCTTGCTCATCTTGAATCATCCATATTTTGAAGAATTAAAGGATAGCCGTGTGAGAGTGGTGATTCTCAATGCCAAAGCACACAAGGAGTATATGCGTAGGTCTTCACCCGCTTGGCACCCATTATTAATTGGGTTGGGATAGTGAAATTTTCATTACTAACTCTAATTTCATCTCTCCTATGAAAGCAGTATTTTAATAACTATAAATTTTATCTTAGTTATAGATATAAATCATTCACACACCTCACACTTACAGAGACATCAAGATGTTAAACTATCACAGAAATAGAGAAGTACTTAGTAAAGTACTAAAGTTAACATTATTTCAAAGTAAAACATCAATTAGTCTTCTGACCCCAAACCCTGGTGATGGTTTTCACTCTGTAGATTTAAGTTTTAGCTGCATGGTGACGCGGCACAGGATGCATGGGAGAGAAAGGGGGTTGAAAGAGTTCGGCAGGGTAAAGGTATAGAAGTGGGGCCACTATTAGAGATTTCCTACTCGCTGGGTATGTTCCTCAGGCTAGTGGCATGGGTGGTACCTGGGAACTTGTTAGGAATGCAGATTCCTGTCACAGCGCATTCTGCAGTCCCACTGATCAGAACCTGCATTTTAAGGAGAGTCCCGGGTCTTTGATAAGCATGTTAGCATTTGGAAGTTCTAGATTAGAGAAAGTCAACAATTGATTCCTTCATCTGAGGTTTGGTTGCTGGTGTTTCTTGCTGGAAAAATTTAGACATATTTAGGTCATTGAGACTCTCAGTGTTTTTATTAAGGCCTTAAATTTAAAACAAAATTCTCAGGGCAAAGATTTTAGAGCATCCCTTAAAAACAACCAATAGGACCATAGGCCAATTAAATGCAAGTCTGCATGGAGAAGCCCTATGGCCTTCACTTATTATTGGGGCAATGTTCTATTTTACTTCAATTTTACTTTAAAATAGTATCAGAATGCCTTGTTAGGCTCTCTGTTTCAGAGACTAAAAATCCCACTGCATATGTAATGCAACTATGTGTGCCCAATTTTCTAAAAAGGTAGTTCTTAGTGTTTGCCACCTTCTCAAGTGGTCGCCTTCTAAGTGGTCCTCTGATTACTGGTTGTGTTATATTTATACCCACTTGAAAACCTTGCCTGTTTTAATTTAGCCTTTGTTTCTTATGTGCATTTATTTAGAGCATGCTGTGAGGATCCTTAAAACAACTTAGAACTCTAAGACACACGCTGTGTTTTAGTCAGTCATTATTGCGGACAAAATATTTTCCATCGTGAAACTCTCAAGAACTAGAAATATAAAAGTCAAGAGAAATTATTGAAAGAAATTTGGGAAACTGTTCACTGTGTGTGTGTGTGTGTGTGTGTGTGTGAAAGAGAGAGAGAGAGAGAGGAGAAAGGGAGGGGAGGGAGAAAGGGAGAGAGAGAGGAATTAGAAAGACAAAATAATAAGGAAAGTATTGTTCTCTTCCAATGGAGTCAGATAGCCACCTAAGATTTTCAAGTTCCAACCTAAATTCTAGGCACACATTTCTCATTCAAAAAAAAAAAAAAAAACTGTTGCACTCCTTGAAGTGATACATTTTTCTTTTTAGCAAAATATGAAATAAAGAATTAATTCCTTCTCTTTTGAACTGTTTTGGATAATGTAAGGAATCAGCTGCTTCCATCATGAAAATTGTTTAGGGATCCTATGGAAGAGACACTTGTCACTGGGTAAACCTGCTACGTTAGAATGAGGAGGCATTTTACAAGATGTAAATCGTCTCAGGCACCTTATACTGGCATTATAGTGGGTACAATGGAAAGTACATTTAAGCATCAGAATGAAGCAGACATCTTATTTAGTTCTTACTCTTTCATTTATCTTGAAAAATTTCCAAGATTTTTATGCCTTGGTTTGCCAACCAGCAAAAATGGTGAAAATGCTGAAATGCCTACCTCCTATGACTGTTGTAAAAATTAAACTAATGTGTATAGATTGGTTGAAAGCCCCTCCTTTACAGGGAAGAGGACAGGCAGGGAAGGGGGGAGAGGAAATCATTTCCTGTCCTCTAAATGGTGCTGCTGTACACTGGAGTGTGTGGTTCCCTACAGAACACATCAAAGACCTTCAGATGTCTCTGCACTGTTGGTTTTAAGGCTGAAAAAAACCAGCAACGTTTGGAACCACATCAAGGATTCCATTCCATTCCCACTCCCCATCCAATGAATGACTAGTTAAAAGGCCACGCCAATATGCATGTAGGATACAAGAAAAAACAAGTTCCTAGCCAAGGAAGCCTGGCACATTCTGTAAATCCTTGTCCAGCTATGGGAAGAGAGTGGGAATGCAAGCAGATGTCCATTGGAGACCCAAATTTTGTGTGTGTGTGTGTGTGTGTGTGTGTGTGTGTGTGTGTATACATGTATACGCGCACATATATACCCATGCATGTGTTAAAGAAAAAAAAGATGTAGCTTGTCTTTATGGCCAGTATTCACACTGTAGGAGCTACCTGAAATAGTAACTGCCTATCTTAAGGGATGATATCCCGAGGTAGCAGGCATTTTTGATGCTATGATGTGTTAAGAGGTGGGTCTCTTCCCTAGTGTTGGATATTCTATGAATCTTTCCTACCTGACACTCGCATGAATATATCCTTACAGACAGACTTTCCTCGATGTGATCTTCACCCTTTCTGAAACCCTGCTCACTTGTTGTAAAGTAAAACAACTCTGTCCCCATTCATTGTACTTACTAGCCACTCAGCGACATGCACTATGCTTTGCTCTCCTTTGCCTGGCCAGTTTGTCCCATTTTCTAATGGAAATGTGGAAATAAACAGCCTGGTACAACATCTTAATTTCCAAACTTGGTTTCCCACTTTAGGTGTTCCATAAAAGAATTGAGAGAAAGAGACAGAGGTTCAAGACATTTCCTATTTTAACAAATTAAAGAAACTGCCCCATGACTCCTTAGATTCCTTAATACTCAACATACATTGTAGTTTCCAAACCTTTCACAGTATTGAAACTACTCCCACGTGTTTTGGGTTTAGAAAGGAACAGTTTGCAAAACTTAGTCCTCATGCAAGAAAGAATAATTCACACATTCTGCAATGTTTTTTTTAAATGCTTCCTAAATTACATTGTAATACTTTTTCAATAAACTAGAGATAGATCTGTGTAACCAAAGACACAAGCACCAGATTTTCAACACTATTTGATTTAATGGAATCCCAGCACAATGGAGCAATGTGAACATCTGCTTGGAGTGTATTTTAAAAGCTTATTTATTATTTATTTATTTATTCATTCATTCATTTATTTGTGTGTGTGTGTGAGACAGAGAGAGCACACGAGAGAGAATGGGTATGCATGTTCTACCTTCTCAAAGAGAGCAAACTAACTGCTAAACTGTGATGGTCAGATTAGCATACTTGTATTCTCCTGGTCTGCCTCCCATTCTTTCGGGCATAGGCATACTGCAATCACAAATGCATACACCACTTTACATATTGAACCCAGGCCAGCAGGCTTTACAAGCAAGCACTTTTAACTGCTGAGTCATCTCCCCAGCCCTGGAGTGCATTTTATCAGAGTTTTATCAACCCGACTAATACGATTCAACCCACAGTAGTCCAGTATAGAGGGCATAAGGAAAGGATTTGGAAGACACAGTAATTATAGCCTTAGATCTAGACAGGCACCACATAGTGTTCATTGATCTTACTAGCCATCCCAGAAGACAATTTCAGTGACGGACAGAATGTGAGAAAGATGATTATGTGAAATGCCATCCTTGTATTCACTAACTTTTCACGTATGTTAGGCCTTCAAAATAGAAGCAAGGGCAACCTTTTTAATCCATTGTCAAATAAATGCCCTCATGTTTTGGACAATATATGATCAAGAAATAAATTAAGATGAAGTCATGATTATTTCTACTTACCTAAGTTACACACCAATCACAGTCTATAATTACATTGTAGGCAATGGGTAAAGGAAAAATAAGGGAAAGGAGGCAAAACAGTCTCAGGTGCTATAAAAAAGTATTCAAAGAGTGAACAAAAATACTGTGATGTCTTAGAACACTGATGTGAAGAATCCATTTTATAGACAAAACTCCATTTTGTAAAACTAGCTTCACTTTAGATTGGCCTCCCCCTCCCTAAAGGATGCCTGGTGATAAAGACCCAGGAGCAAAAAACTTCCATAAAAGGGAACATATGGCTGTCCTAGAATGAGGGCTGGATCTGGGATGTGGCCCCAAAGCAGTAACCAATCAGGAGATATATAGATAAAGGGAGGGAACCAATAGAAATGCCACACACCCTGTAACCTGAGTTATATTATAATTAAGTAGTTTTTTATCTATAAGTACCCTGCTCCTTTGTTCTTCGGGGCTCCATCTTGCCTGGACACACATCTGCCTGCTGGTGGAGCCCAACTGCGCAGCTGACGAATAAAAACGCCTCTTGCTTTTGCATCTGCTGGTGTGGTTATTGGAGTTTTGGGGTACGCTCTCCTGAGAGAGGCCTTGGGGGTCTTTCAATGTCTCTTCTTTTTTGAAGACACTTTTTAGAAAATTCTTTGCTAAAACCTTTTCTTTGTGTCCTTCATTGAATATCTCATGAATTATTAAAGTTAGGGAAAATATCTTTTGAACAGCTCTTTGTTTTTATATTGAGATAATATATCTTGCTGTGGTGGTTTATATTGATTATCAGCTTAACAGGACCTAGAGCCACCCATGAGGGATTTTCTAGATTAGGTTAATTGAGATGGGAAGAACCACCCTAACTGTGGGTGCTTTGAAAACAAAACTGTACATCTGTGCAAAACTACATGATAATGAACTTTGTTCACTTAATTATATGGAATAGGATCATAAAACTTGAACTAAGAGAAGTCATAGAAAAATGTCATGTAACTTCTCATTTTACAGATGAGGAAATGGAGCTTAATGAGATGCAGTGACTTACCCTTAGTCATACACCTAATGTCTCACAATCCTACATGTCTGCAGACACTGTGTTCTTACCTTTTCATCAACCTCTTTCTAGTTGCAGCATTTTCCAGCTTAACATTACATGTGTCACATATTAATAAACTATAGATTTGTAAATTTCAGGTTTCATTGCAATAGAAATTACTTGAAATCAAACAGTAGAAAACTAGAACCTTGTTCAGCTCAGCTAACTAGCTATAGGACCTTGATAGTTTCATTGATTAATTTGTCAAACAGTTGTTGGGCATTTACTATAACTCAGCTATCTTTAGGTATAGAAGACAAGTGGTGAATAAAATCTTACATTCTTGACAAGGGTGATTGACAATAAGCATAAATAGATAATGTTGCAGTCAGCCACATGCCACTGGGATGAATCTTCAACCAGACACAATTTATGGGAGGAAAGGATTTATTTGTAGCTATAGTAACAGGGGAAATTCCAGAATGCAAAGAGGCTGCTCCCCTTTCACAGGTCCAAGAAGAGAGAAAAACCCATCACCAATACCACACACAGAGAACAGGAAAACAGGCAGGAGGACAAGGAGAGAATTCTTTCACCTTTACATAGCCCTAGAGTGGGGTCTTGCAATTCTATCCCAGACTTAATGGCTTCCTGAGTCTCTGGAAATGATTATTTCTAGCTCCTTTGAGCTTCTTACATCCTGCCCCCTATTGAGAGGCTGCCTTCCTGTAAACATCCTGAGACCCACCCAAGATTACTTGAAAGGTCAAGTTGACAACAAAATTTAACCATCACAGATACTAATGTGAAATGAGCTGTGTCTAAGAGGAAAAAGAAGCTGAATGAGAAATCTGAGTGGGAGAAAGTAGGATGAATGTTATTAGTAAAAACCTCTCTGATAATCATAGCTAATTTATACAAAGTTCTTGGTATTTGCTGAATGTCTTAACATGAATCTCCTTAATCCTTCATTTGCACTTTTACAGTTGACCTATTAATCTCTTCTCTTAGCAAGATGAGGAAATGGAGTTTCATAGAAGTTACATTACTTGGCCAGCAAGTGATAATTTGGCTGGCAGTCAGTAGATCCAAGACTTTAACCCAATGGGTCTATCCCCAGAGTGTCCAGTAACCACTAGTACTAATAGGGTAGCCATAGAGCAGAGAGCTTTCCTAGTTTCAATTTTATTTGAGAACAGACTCATTAAAGAACTCTATCTAAGATGCTAAAAGCAGATGTGATGGCTCACACCTGGAATTCCACCACTAAGGAGGCTGAGGTGGAAGTATTGTGACTTTAAACCAGCCTAAGCTATCATGAGTCCCTGTCAATGAAAAAAAGGAATGAAAGAAAAAAGAAAGGGAAGAAGGAAGGGGCAGAATATGTAGTATATACTAAAAGCACTGTGTCACAAAGCAGGTTCTATAAGTGAGAATTCTTTGACTGCTAAAAATTTACAGAAACTCAATTGAAGATATCTTTACTAAAATGGAGTCTTACTGTATAGTTTCAAAGCCTTCAGTAGCACAAGCAAGGGGCCAACAGGCCTTGAGAATAACTAAGATCTAGAATTAGAATGCTCAAACAGGAACTTCTCTCTTCTCCATCTGTGGAAGTTGACGCCATTCTTTTCTACTGTGTAGCATCTGTACTCTTGCAATGGTCTTTATACTGTAGGTTTCTATTGTTTCAGGTCTGTGAGCTCCAGGAATCACTAATCTTCAGCTCCCCAATGCTGGGATTACAGACATCTGCCTGGCATCTGTGTGGGTACTGAGGATCAAACTCAGGTCCTCATGCTTGCTAGGCAAGCACTTTATGAACTGAGCCATTTCCCTATCCTCAGACACTCATCTTATTGTTTGTGACACATCTAAAGCAAAAGCACACCAAACAAGTGGCTATCCACTAATTAGTGCCTAGGAGGTATGTTAGGGAAGTTTACCAATCCGAGGACAGCTCTGGGATTCATCACACTCTGAGTTGCATAGGGTATAGATGTTGTTATATTTGTTTCTATATCCCCGATGCTGAGCACAGTTCATATCCCTTAGTAGGTTCTTTTTTATTAGGTATTGAATGGCATGACTCTGCAGAGACTCAGTAGGAAATATGAGGAAGAGATGATTCAACTTCAAAGCAAGAAACCCTCCATTGATGACAGGAGAAAAAGGAAAAGAGGAAAGGAAAAAAGGTGGAAAGTGGTTTAGAGAAGGTAGATGAGTTGAGTGAGCAAGGTGGACATGATGGCGTGCAGGAGGACCTTGGTTAGGATGGGACCAAATGATTCCTCCTCCCCAGAGACCAGTGGCAGCTGCTAGGGTGGAGGGAGCCCATGTAAAGTGGCTAAGTATTAGCTCAAAACAGCAGGCTGTTTGGGTGCTTGTTTTCACTCTTCCTAAGCAGATGGACTTAGAATAACTTTTCATAGAAATAGTCAAATTACAACATAATAAAGTTTTGCAAAGACTATCTAAAGTAATTGATATCTGACTAACTCCTAATCCTCATTATGTCTATATCCCACTCCATGCAAGCATTTCTCATGCTTCCAAAAGCAATACCAGGTATGCAGGATACAGCCATGTTGTTAATTCAGGGACAAAATAAATATGACTTTGAGGAGCAGATTACTTTCAGCGATTTCCTTTCCAAAGAGTTTGCTCAGTCCACCTTTCTGTCCTTTCTGGGTGGAAACACCTCAGGCATCTCTCCATTGTTTCAATGTAAAGCAGTTGGGCCATAATCAAAAGTCAGTCTCTGCCAGTAAATTAAACTTGCCTTGAGGTTTCTCTAACTTCATATCTTAAATTCTCAGTCCCATATCCATAGCCAAGCACACAGTCCATTACTTAAATTTAACCTTGATCAAACTCTCCGGGCATGGGCAGTAGGACGCATCCAACCCTTGACCCAGGCACACACTTCTATTAAGGTTTTCTGCAGTCTCTCCTTCCCCTTAGAAAATTCACAAGCCAAGCCTCCAAATGCAATTCTCTCTGCATTGAGCATTTCTAAATTCCCATCAGAATAATCTATAAAGCTTGGCTTACCACTCTGGAAGGCATCTTCAGTTGCAAGTACCAAGTCCATGTCCATTCCTCTAGCACACAAGTTCCAGAAGATCAAAATCCACATGGTCAGATTCATCTCAGCAAATCACCCCACTCCTGGTACCAAAATCTGTCGTAGTCAGCCAAATGCCACTGGGATGAATCTTCAAACTAGGCATAATTTGGGGGAGGAAAGTATTTATTGAAACTACAGCTTGAGGGGAAGTTCCATAACAGCGAAAGAGGCTGGCCCTCTTTCACAGGTCGGAGCAGAGAGAAAAACCCATCACACCTACAACAGACACACAGAACAGGGAACAGGCAGGGGGGGCCAAGGAGAATTTCTTCTCCTTTATATAGGCTTAGGGTGGGGTCTTGCAACCCTATCCAAGATTTAATGCCTTCCTTAGTCTCTGGAATTTCCTTCCTGCATGGCCCATGCAGGAAAGGATGTTTACTTCCAGCTTCTTTGAGCTTCTTTACATCCTGCCCCTTGCTGAGAGGCTGCCTTCCTGTAAACATCTTCAGAGACCCACCCAAGATAATTAAAAAGATCAAGTTGACAACAAAACCTAACCATCACAATATACAAAGGCATTCACTTGGTCAAGAGGTTAACTTGGTCAAGGCTGCAGCTAAGTGAAGAATTTGGGCTGTCTCATTATAGTCTGTGCTCTTGACCCTCATGCTGTGTGTTTTCATTTAAGTCATGTGCTGCTAACAGGGGAGAGCATTGGAAATGTGGGAATGAAAGCTGAGGTCCCAGAAGTCTGTACAGAAAAATGGCCCTTCTCCTATGCTCTGCTTCCAGATCCTGCCCACATGTGCTTGTCTGTAGTGGCAAGATTTCCTAAACTTTTTGTTGTTGTCTTAACCAAGATGAACTTATTCTAACAACTGTAAAAAGTCATTGGTAAATTTGAGGACTGAGCTGCCTATGTGTTTATAGGAATGAAAAGTATGTACAAAAAAATCTAGCTGGTTCTGGTTGTGACATATACCAGTAATCCCAGCACTAAGAAGATGAAGGCAGAAGGACCATGAGTTCAAGATCATCCTCAACTACATAGAGTTCAAGGCCAACCTGGGCTACTTGAGACCTTGTCTCCATAATAAAAACAATAGTATTAATTTTTAGTTGCCTATTTTGGGAATTTAAGAGCCAAAGGCCATGATATGCACATCTTGCTTTAAAATAACTTAAAGATCTAGAGGAAATTTAGTAACATTATAATTTCTATGGCGAGTTGACCAATATATGGGGCTTTATTACAATATTCTATATAAAATTATACTTGAAATTTTATTTTAATAATATGTCATTTTCCTCTGTTTTTTCCACTCACAAATTTGCAGGCTTGAGGTGAGCAATCCCCTATTCTGGATCTTTTCTGATAAAGGGGCTGTAACTGCATCCATCTATATCCAAACTCCTATAGGAATTCAGAAGATACATATTCAAATATTTCAGTTCATCACAAAAGTGAGCATCTCATTAATGTGTTTTTAGTATGATCAAAATCAGAAATTTGTGTTCTACCTCTCCAGAGTTCCTACATTATAGCTAAAGAAAAGTCACCACTTAGCAAGATGAGGTTATGGACTATAGCTCAGTTTACCTCTTTCAAACCTTACGCAGAAACATATGGGTCTTTCTCTCAAGCCAAATGGAAGCTGTTGTTTTTTTCCACTACAATATTAATTCCCTTGATTAGAGAATAAGAAAGCCATTGGACAATTTCTGAACCGTGAATAAGCAAACACAAAGAGCCTAGAAAAGCTGGGTTTGTTGAGTGGACATTGCCCATTCCAGACTGATGACACAACTTTGAGTTAAGACTAGTGAAGATAGAGAAATCAGTTTCACTGGCATTTCAACACATTCTTTTGGCTATTAGTGCCCTGACTTTTGGATTCAGGGAACTGCCCTCTCTCTGCTAAGGACATTCATTTCAGAGGTGTGCCTTCAGAGAAATTGAAAAGGCCCCTGAAGAGAAAGCTTGCCTTTCATGTCCCATCTCTCTCCTCAGTGAATGTGGATACAGAACTTTCATCTCCTCATCTCCCAGCTTCGGTCCCCTTTCCTTTGTGATGATGCCCCATTAAGTCAGTCTCTTTGTTTGGGTTTCTCTGGGAGGCCTGCCAACTCTGGCCTCAAAGAAAGTTTGAAATGATGGGATATCACCAAGACAGTGTTGTATTCCCCTTTCTTCCCTGAGTTTTCTTTGTTTAGCTCCATGCCTTGCCTTATACCTTCTCTTTCAGGTGTCTCTTCAGCCTCAGTCATGGAGTCGTACAGTATGAAGAGATGCTAAGAGTACTCAAATTCAACTCCCAATGTAGCAACCTCTTACATCTCCAACTCGTGCTGATATTCAAATGCAGCTAGCAACTACTTCACAAAAGGGAATTTATTAGCACACTGAGTTCTCACTATGCTTTTAAATTTAATTTTTAGAAAACTCTTCCTTATATCTTAGAACTATAATTACTCATAGTTTTAGCTGATGAAGCATGTGTGTGTGGTGGGGTATTCTTTCCTCTTCCCCTTGTATTCTCTTTTTTTGATTTATAATCCCATTTTCTGAACATTATAGAGACATTGAAGTGTGAAAGTGGAGGATGGGTATAAAATATTACAGACATGTAGGTTTTACTTGGTTTATTCTTTCATTCACAGAATAGATCACAGTTTGGGCCAAGCACTCTACCATATTCTGGAGAAATATAGTAACATAAGCAATGCTGTTTTTAAACATTTAAAATATAGCAAGAAATGTAAACATAAGAAAGATACTAAGTGTCTCTCAAAATCTTTTCCCTAGGGAGACTTGAACACATGCATATTCACCCCAGATAGGTCACAAACAACAGACCAAAACACAATTGCACCCAAACTGGTGTTTGTGAATCCATGAGTTTATTGGGGTTACTCACAGAACAGGGTGAGAAGTTGCTAACAGGAACATGGGTGACTCAGAAGCAGCTGCATCACTGAAAAGTCCACAGAGCACAGGCGATGACTCCAGGAAGCTCTATGACTCCAGGAAGCTGCATCTCTTGGCCGTATACTGCATGACTTGCAGGCATCTCTGCTAATGGGAGACTCCCCCTCCCCCCGTGCAGTTGGTTATGCATCTTTAGGGAGAGGTCTTGCAACCTTTGAAGTCTAGAAAATTGTCATAAAACACGCGTCACAATCTGCCCTTCAACAGTTGTTTACTGTTCCTATAACCTTGGGAAGTGTTTCTGTGACCTTTTAAATTTCAGCTCTCTCAGACTTGTTGACCTGACTCCCAGGCAGGAATATTTCAGTTGGCAGGAATTCACTACACTTCACTAATATAGTAGCAGGGTAAAATAACAGCGACACATTTTCAAGATGGTCAGAGATATTTTGCAAGAAAGAAATACCTCGCTGTGCATGTTGGTTCAAGCCACAAGTACCTTCAGTTTGAGGCCAGACTAGGATACATTAAGTGAGTTCTAGATCAGCCTCTGCTAGAATCAGAATTTGTTTCATTAAAACAACAAAACAAACAAACAATAACAACAACAAAACAAACAAAAAAGGAAGGCAGGAAGAAAAAGAAATACCTTATCTGAGACCTGAAAGATATAAGAAATGGTCAGGTAAGAAAATATGTCTGAAAGCTACTGCAGAGTACCTGGCAAGTTGGAGAATAGAAGGAAACAGGCAATTGTAGGTTTGCAAAGCAATTTTGTAGCGGTGCTCAAGTAGGAGTGTCTTTATATTCTACAGTAGTTGTAACAAGACTAGTGGGAACTCTGAGCAGAGGGAGTCACCAGGATGAGTCGAGGTCTTGTTGGTCTCTAGACCATTCTGAAAGTAATAAGAATCCAAGGGAGAATTTTAAGCTATGAAGTCGTAAGGTTTCAGACATTTTACCATCATTGTCTCTGTCTTCTGGGCAGAGGAACTACTCACCCTTCTATTTCAGATGTGGTTTACAGCACACCCGCCAGATAGGATCTGGTGAGCTAGGCTAGGATCGGATGAGCCACCGCCTAATAATGTGTTTGCTTGAGTGGTCAGTTTGCCATTCTGGATGGTATCAGACAGACTGCGTGAGCAACTAAAGCCTGTTCTTGCTTCGGGTCAGTGCTTTGATTTTACCTGGACTGCAGACAGCTCTATGCAAAAGACTCTCAGGTCTCCAAACTCACCTGTCTCCTAGATTAATTTCTCCGTAATATTTAACTTATATGATTAGAGACTTTTGTTTTCATTTGGAACCTCTAATTTAACCACACTGTTTTTTTTTCTTTTTTTCTGCATTTTCCTAATTATAAGTGTAAATTTGGAAAATAGAAAACAGAGAGAAAAGAAAACAAGTGAACATAATAACAAACTGAGATTTCTTCTATTGTTGTTGGTAACTTACATCTCCTTGGTATCTTTTCTTTTTCTGTGGGTGAGATCATATATAATACACTTTTATAGTGTGCTTTGTAGCTATAATTGTTAAGTTGTAAGAACTTATTTCCAAATGTCATCAAATGATTTTCTTATGTGTTTCCAGCTTCAGGATATTTAAATTTCCTTTTTTTTTTACTTTATGAAGAAAATTAGTATCAGATGTGAAGGTACACACCTATAATCCCAACACCCAAAGGGGGCAGGCAAGGAGGATTAGAAATTAAAGGCCAGCCTAGACTACATGAGACTGTTTCAAAGAAGAAAGGAAAAACAGAAAAAAAGAAAGGAATAAAGAAACAAAGAAATGGGAGAGAAAAAAATTAGCAGAGAATACCTTTATATTTAAATATTTGCTTAAATCGAAAAATAAAAACATTTAAAATTCTATACCAAATGGCAAGGCAAATTTAAACAAACCTTTATTGTGTTTTTTTTTTTAAAGGAAGTGAAATAAAACTTTAACTGCAGTGTTTGGAGGCAATATAAGTATATTATTATTGTCTTAACTTTCAGTTTTTATTGCTAGTAATTTAAAAAGTGCTTACTAATCATTATTAATTTAAAGTACTTATGGTTTTGTTGTATAAACTTCCTTTTTCCTATTCATGGTGGTCTTATTGATCTTACTCTAAATTCCACAACCCTTTCAAATCTAAAGATCTTAATTTTTAATTTCCTATACATAAATATCCAAATCTACTTGTAAAATTTAATTTTATATTTTTTCAAAAGTTAAACTAAGTCTTTAAAAAGAATAGAAAGCAGCCTTAACTGAGCACAAACCAGTTGGCTGCTACTGTAATGAAAAGAACTGGCCTCATTTAGTTTCTCTTTCAGTTTGAAACAAGCAGGAAGAAATGAAGACACTGTCCTGGGGTTCCTTCTAAATAAATCCTATAAATTCTTCCAAATATGGCTAGAAATAAGTCAGAAACAGTTTCAATCCTCTAATAAAACTACAAACTTGAAAATGTAATTGGAGGTATGAGTCAAGGCCTGCAAAGACTAAATTCCAAGACTTGTCTTAATATTTTATAGTGTGTGTGTGTGTGTGTGTGTGTGTGTGTGTGTGTGTGTGTGTGTGTTTTCATTAAACACGGTGCTTTGGAAAGCAAATTTGATTCACATAATTCTTTTCCAGGGTGCAGCAACTTCTCTGCCGCCATTAATGTCAATTTGCAATCTGTTACAACTTTCGTTAAAATTCTAATTTTTTAAAAATCTTTTTCCCAAAAAAATTTTATTAGGGGAAAAACCTACAAAACATTTAAAGTACAATGTTTACAGTCACAATTTGTAGTGAGCTGATTCCCCAAAATATATTACAACTCAAGTTGACTTATCTTGTTACATTCAAAACCTAATTCTGTCAAAGTAGTCCAGAGTACATAAAGTGCTGCAACTGTACCTACAAACTAAGCTACTGCTCATTCAGCCGCGAGACATTCCTGCCTTTTTACATGGAAAAATAATAGAACAAGTTTTGGAATTTTCTGTAATTAAACAAGGCATATTCGTGTACTCCACACCACCTCAGCTCGAAGAGGTGGTGTCTTCACTGTATAGCTATATTAAAAAAGTGGTAAATATCTTTTCCTTTTGTGCTGTTAAACCCACCCTCCATTCAGATACTCTCAACAAATTCTCCTTAGTGAAACCATTGGGACCAAACAGCTCTGAACCTACTTTTCCATCTGTAAAATAGGGATGGCTGTCTTTGCAGTACTTTGTCAGACCAAACATGAATGAATACGTGAAGTGAAAGCAGTAACTCACCTTCCTATCTTGGGCCACAAAAGGCTAGAGTGTGAGAAAGAGCAGGTGTGCATTTGAGAGCACTTGTCCTCTCCTGGCATGAGCCCTAGAGCATGCCAGAATGGCATCTAAATGGAAAAAATCATGATGGCTGAGTTTTGCATATTATGCATTTCTCAGCAAGCATTCTTGAGAATCAAATGTGTGGCTGGTACTGTGAAAGGCATGTGGTCACACACACAGAAAAATAAACTCTTCCTGTATTGATAGAGCAGTATGGAACTCCATCAGTAAACTCTCTGAGAAATGGTTAATTGAATTTACCACTGGGTCTAATTCTATTGCATATGTTGCTTGAACTCTAAATTTCGCCAGACACAGAGAACTTAGTTACCACTCTGCACTGAGATATGGGTAAGATCAACTCAACAAATGGGATATGGCATAACCCAAAAGAATCTGGGAAAATAATGCATTTATTGTGCCAGATAAGTGTAAAGACAAGCAATCTTGCAACAGCATGGTTCCATTTAGTGCCAGAGATGCTACATGTGTGATGTGGATGAAGTATTCCAAAAAGGGGCACTCCAATTATCAAGTCATTGGCCCCTGGGAGAATTACTGGTTTTTCTGTCACAAACAGGGTTATTGATCATTTTACTCTCTGTGAAACTGTCTCGTTTCTTGAAGCAACAGTGTGTTCACAAGAAAGTAAGGTCGATTTTATGGATTTGTTCTGATAAGCTGTAATTCAGATTTTTCTAGTCAAATTACATTTTGTATTTTCAATATGTGTCTTCTTAAAATTTGTCATGTCTGAACATTCTGATGTTAGAGAATGAGGGGATTAATTTTTAGCTAATTGATTTATTTAATTTAATAAAGCATGGACTTATGTTTTTATCTATAGCATACAAGTTGGTGATAATAGATATTAATTTTTAAAGGCACCTTTTTTTCTGAAACATAACAAAATCCTAATTGTTAGAGAAACAGAGAAATAGGTTTATTTCAACCTCATGTTTCTCCAGGTCAGATTTTAGGTCATTTCTGTGTGTTATTTCTAAAAGCAGACCTTTACAGACAAGTTCCATAATTTCTTTGAAGATTCATCCCAAAGAAAACAATTACTTGTATATGTGGTGTTTGGAGTTTGCAAATGATACTAATACTTTTCAATTAAATAGAACATCTTCAGTGAATGAACTACAGAATATTACTCTTGTATCCCTGGTGTCTATACTCTCAGGCTTCTTTCTCTTCCCACCCAGCTGTGCACATGAATTCCTGGGAGCTGCTTGCTGAGTCTGATAAGTGGAACTTCATTGGCAAAGTTATTTTCCAGATTACAAGTTTTGGGTATTTAGGACACCAACTAGAAGAGAAAAAGAATATTAAAAACAAGAAAATCAAGGGAGAGGAAACAAAATAAAGAAAAATACAAAAAGACGATGAAAAACTTAAGGTCATGTAGGTATGTTTTAATTACTTTGGTGATTTGCTGAGTTTCCTGCAAGATTTCCTGTTAATACTCTAATAAATTGATTTTATCTCAAGTCAGGGTTGTGGGAAGTTTAAAAAAAAACAAAGCTATGGGCTGAGGAGAGGGCTCAGTGGTTAAAAGTGCTTGCTTGCAAAACCTGATAGCCTGGGTTCAATTCCCCAGTACCCACATAAAGCCAAATGCACAAAGTGGTGAATGCATCTGGAATTTGTTTGTAGCAGCAAGAGGATCTAGCATGCCCTTTCTCTCTCTTTCTCTTTCTTTCTCTCCTCCATTACAAATAAATAAATAAATGAATAAGTAAATAAATAAAATGCAAAAAGAAAACAAAAAGAAAGCTGGAAAGTGACAGAAATCTGTCCTGGCTTCTTCTGAGCATAGGCAACATGAAGCATTTTTCTGCTGTGTCATTGTTATTTTAGAAGTAGAAGCCAAAGTAAACATCTGAACAATTAATATCTCCAACAGTAGTGATTACATCTTTAAAATGATAGACACTCCTAGGATTATACATAGAGGAAGAAATTATTGCTACTATCATTTTCTAGTCCCACCCCTTCCAATCACTCTGAGCCTTCCAACATATTCAAAGAAACCACATGCCTGATTTAACCGGACCATGTGTAAACAGGATTGTGTGGGACAGTCAGAATTCAGCTCATTTGCTTTGGAAGAAAACACTCTTATGTCCTATAAGGAGTATGCTATGAAATTTGAAACTAATTTTAACAGGTTCTAAAATGTAGCTAAAATTTGATTGACATATTTTTTGCTACAGTTTAAATACTTTTCCTTTTTACCTTTCTCCCTTTGTCCCCTTAGTTTTCAGCTTATTCTGAAAAGTGAAAAAATAATGCCAACTATTTCTCCCTGAAAATTTGAAACTATAACACTGAAGATGTCTTTAAAAGTAAAGAGTGAAAATAAAGTGAGTAGGAAAAGAGGAACTAAACTTCAAACCATTAAAGCATGTGCACTGTGATGGTTAGGTTTTGTTGTCAACTTGGATCTTTTTAATTATCTTGGGTTGGTTTCTGAGGATGTTTACAGGAAGGCACCCTCTCATCAAGGGGTAGGATGTAAAGAAGCTCAAAAAAGCTGGAAGTAAACATCCTTTCCTGTGTGGGATATGCAGGAAGGAATTTCCAGAGACTCAGGAAGCCAAATGTCTGGGATAGGGTTGCAAGACCCCACCCTAAGACTATATAAAGGGGAAGAAATTCTCTCCTTGGCCTTCCTGCCTGTTCCCTGTTCTGAGTGTGGTGTTGGTGATGGGTTTTTCTGTCTACTTGGACCTGTGACAGAGGGCCAGTCTCTTTCACTGTTACGGAACTTCCCCTCAATTTGTAGCTTCAATAAGTACTTTCCTCCCCCAAATTTTGCCTGGTTTGAAGATTCATACCAGCGGTGTGTGGCTGACTACAACATGCACTGTCTTCTAATATCACTATGAGGACACATCTCAGTTTTCAGAGGATTGATCTTTGTTTCCTATTCTTGCTTAGCTTGGCTTGCTTTGAGAAGAAATGCCAAAGACATCTTTGATGACATTATTTTACTTTCTGTAGTTTTGCAAATAATCTATGGCTGTATTTTATTATTATTTTTGGAGTGAGAGAGGTCTGAGAGTCGTTAGAATAGGTTGCTTTTATGCTGTAAAAATCATAAAGCAAAAACTTCACTTGAACACAGGTTTGTTGCTAACCTCTTAAACAGCTTTCAGGGAAGTTCGGAACAACTTATCTGAAAGTATAAAAACAGAAAGTAAAATTAAAGTGCGGTCTTGTGGTAGAATTAGACAAGGCATATCTATTTGTGCTGTTTTACTACCATTATTTAACTTAGAAGAAATGCTCACACTCATTAATTCTTTGCATTACAATGCATTGGACTACATTTCCAGCTGGACCCAGAGTAAATCCACCAATGCCAACTTCTCAGAAGGGAGCAAGAGATTAAATGTGTTCATGACAACTGAGAAACACACAAGCTTGGTCTTTTTCCTCTGGATCCTGAAGGAAATGTTCTCTTTGGCTATGTCCCTGTACCCACTTCAGCCTATTCTATTCTATGGTGTGTGTGTGTGTGTGTGTGTGTGTGTGTGTGTGTGTCTGTGTGTGTGTCTGTGTCTGTGTGTCTGTCTGTCTGTCTGTTATTTTGAAAGGATAGCTTTTAATTAGGATCAACTATAGACTGGTGACCAATTGGCTACTGTCAGTTCATTTTGAAAGCATTTATCATCCTTGAACGCAGGACTTTAAAAAGAAAAATCTATAAAGGAAAATGAAACATTGAATGACATAACAAAACAATCAACCACTAGGAAATGTAATTGTTTCACTTCTCATTCAGTTTTATTTTGTTTTAGAGTCTAAGTCTTATTGAACTCAGTCTTCCTTCTTTCCCTCCCTCCCTGCTTCCCTCCCTCTTCCCTTCCTTTCTCCCTCCCTCCCTCTCTTTCCTCCCTTCTTTCCTTCCTTTCTTCCTTCTTCCTTCCTTTCTCTCTCTCTCTTTCTTTCTTTCTTTCTTTCTTTCTTTCTTTCTTTCTTTCTTTCTTTCTTTCTTTCTTTCTTTCTTTCTTTCTTTCTTTCTTCTTTCTTTTCCTTCTTTCTCTATGGCTAGGGTTTATCTTGTAGCCTCTAGCAGGAAGACACGTTCTGGAGATGTGAGATAATAGGATGAGCTTATTCTGCATATGTGCACAAGTACAGCTAAAAATAAATGAAGCTGGGAGGTCAATCAGTGGTTAAAAGTGCTTGCTTGCAATGTCTGTTGGCCTGAGGTTCAATTCCCCAGCACCTATGTAAAAGCCATATGCACAAAGTAGGGCATACATTTAAAATCTGTTTGCAGTGGCTAGAGGCTCTGACACACTCATTCTTTCTCTCTCTCACCTTGCAAATAAATAAATGAAAATATTTTTTAAAAGCTCAGACTCTGAGCTGGATGTGGTGTCTTATGCCTGTAATCCCAGAGTGTTTGAGTCCGAGACAGGAGGATGACTATGTGTATGAGGTCAGCCTGTGCTACAGAGTGAATTTAATGCCAGCTTGGGCTATATAGCATGACCTACTCCACTCTCTCCCCACAAAACCCTGAACAATAAAAATTCAGATTCTGGTTCTCTACTGTGCCTTCAACAGCTACATAGTATTGAAAAAGTTGTTTAGACCTCAATTTTCCTCGGCTTTCTCCTTCATAGAATGACCACATCAATTATACCTATTTCATAGAGCTGTGTAAGGGTAACAAGAGAATGCACTAACAATTCTTAAAAATGCACCTTGAGGTATTAAATGAATATTATGTTATAACTAAAGCATTTTCTATAGTGTTTAAGAGCTTTAAATGGTTGTTGCTTGTAGGGGTGGCAATAAAGTCTGGGTATTACTGTGTTTTCTAATTTTCTGCTTCATCTATATCTTAATTGCCCACAAGTCTCAGTGCAGCCCAATTTAGGGGCATGATTCCTGCTATTACAGAAAAATAAATGAAGAAAGGCTGTTGGATAAGGACAAAGTTAGCCTTGTATACCTGGAGTTTGCATGCTGTAGCTTCCCAAATCTAGTCTTCTACATGATTGACTAGCATGTACCTATGTAGTTTTTACACGTCTATTTCCTGATTTTTAAGGTGGAATTTTTTACAAATGAGTTTCTTTTATAAAAATATTTTTATTTATTTATAAGCAGCAAGAAACAGAGAGACAGAGAGAGGAGAGAGAGAATGAACAACTGCAGATACATGTGCCACTTTGTGCATCTGGGTACTGGAAAATTGAACCCTAGGTTGTTAGGCTTTGCAGGCAAGTGCCTTAACCACTTAGCCATCTCTCCAGTCCCTTAATGTGGAGTTTTAATGGCATACATTAATTAGACATTTACCAATGGTGGCCTATTCTTTCTGTTTGCTCCATGTGTCTGCCATGATTTCTGGCATGTTCTGTTCCTTATAATTGGCTTCCTGTGATGACTCCAACCTTTCTGCATGCTCAGACCTTTGATGGCTCCTTGCTAACTTCCAGCCTCACCTCCAGTCCCACAGCTGCTGGCTCTAGGCTGGCAATGGAGAGGCCGACTGAGAAAATACAGGTTTCAGGGATGAATCTTCAGACATGATGAGAGGCACTCTCTGATTCAAAACACTCTAGAAGGTACCAGCGTGTCACATATTTGTGTATAGGACAGAGTCATTGGTGGGCCATGTGTTTATATTAGTGTTCTGAACCTTTTCTCCAGTGAATTTGCCGGGTCGTATCTTTTAGGCTGATGAATCTGCATTTTAGACCACTTGCTAACTGATTCTCAGGTGGCAGTCCAAGAACCTTGAGAGACTTTTGACTAATTCTTTGGCCCTGAAATAACAGGGTCTCTTGCTAACTCTTCTATTAGACTCTAGGAAACATTGTGTGATTGTGTGCTTAAATTTTAATTTACAATCCAAAGGAGGGTATTCATGGAGGTAATATTTTACTTAGGGTTAAGAAAATCTTTCATGACTGGTTTCTTATAGCAACAAGTTAGAAGGCTAGCCAACTCTGGTTTCTCTTCATATCGTATAAATCTTTCATCTTTATAGAAGGCTAGCAATATTTCTTTTCAATGTTTTAACTCTAGAAGAGAGGAAAGTCCCCAGCTGTTCCATAGTATTTTTTTTCCAGATTTATCTGTAACTTGCAATATTTGAAGAATATGCCAACAAAAGATTTAGGAGAAAACTGAAATTAGTCTCTAAGCTTTTACTGTTGAGTCACATTTTCACTCCAACTTTTCTTTTTTCATTTAGGTATCCACATGCCTGCATTCAAGCTTCATGTCACCACCACTAACCTCAAGCCAGGGGCTAGGAGAGAATAATGGAGCTTTCTTCACACAGCAGGGTTGAGTAATGCAGTAGTTTCACCTCCCCTGGGGCTCCGGGTGCCATTGTAGCTCAGCCAGGTCTGGCCCATTCTGGAAGTGGTCCAGCCCCAGCCTCCTGCCTACATGACCTGGATGCTCTTGCTTTGCCAGACCCTGAGACTTCTGTCTGTGAGGGATTTTAAGTGCACTCGTAACACTGAATCCATTCTTTTTTCCTGGTTTCTCGAGTTTGGTAATAGTCATGTGTTGAGTGTCTATAATTTTCTAGAGACTGATGGGCTCAGGGCTAGAAAAGAACAGACTGGTCTCTGCCCTCAGGAGCCCAGAAGTATAAATTGTCAATGCATTGTGAGTCCCTTCATAACTGAGAATGGACTGAGTGCACAGAAGGGCTGCCACACACCAACCTGTGATTGACAGGGTCGTTGGAGCCTTGGACTCAGCTTCCTTGCCTTGGGATTAAGATTCAGCACATCTGGGAGCCAGATCTGAAGGCAACATCTTCTGTGCTCTTCCTTTTCCATTTACTAAACAAAGAAAGTCCTTCAAAGTCTTCCATTTATCCTAAATAGGAAAAATTTCTCCTTCTTTAGAAATCTTATAATACTCCACTCCTACATCCCTGTGGTACTTATCTAAGTTTACCTTCTATCATGGCTATTTAAGTGAATTCTTTCTCTTTTCTCTAAGTTAGGAAGCATGATCTCTGCTCACCTCAGTGCCTGGCACATAACTGATGCTTAATACATAATTTTAAAAGGATGAATCGATGAAGGAAACCCTTTCTGACAAAAGGTCCTAAATGTGAAGTATCAGAGATCTCCCTGATCTGAACCATTTCCCATTGGTTTTAGATAAAACAAATTTCCATCTGTGATCTTGGTAATAAAGCAAAAATAAAAACAAAATAAAAACCATCTAAATCTAAGAAGGATCTTAGCAGATCCAAAATTGTAATGCATGCATAATATATAAAATACAAGGATTACAGATTCAAGGAATCCAGGGTCCAAACCCAGTTCCATGTCACCCCAAGTCCCATTTTCTAATCATGCTGCTTATGTAACATAATGTAGCTGAGACACCAAAATTTGGTAGCATGGCTATCTAATTTTAATACATCTTTAAAGTATTAGAAGTGGGATTAATAATTTATTCACTCTGAAGAGATAGACTTTTAGTGGGCACATTATTGTTCAAAGCTGTTATGCATCATCAAATGCAGGCTTGGCATAGAGCTGCCCAATCGTGTGAAATGGATGTCCTTGGCAATGTAAAGTAGGAGATTACATGTAGAAGTTGGGAAAATCCACAAAGTGAATCTGAATCCCATTTAAAAGATACTAAAGTTATGCTTTGGCAGCTTCTGGAGGTTTCAAGCTACCGATACCCATCCTTGTCATAAGGTGTTGGGGATGATGAGATGGAAGGTGAAGTCGTTTAGATTATTTTCTTAGTAATGCTTTCTAGCACTCAGTTATTTTAGTATTAAAAAGAGAAAAAATCATGGCAGCTGTTTCATGCAGTTGTAAAAATGGCATGATGCATATAAAGTGCTTACCAAAATGTCTGGTAAATGTGATCTATTTTAATTATCTTTAAAACACATGTAGTCATTCACTCAACATTAAACTAGCAAATATTTATTGAATATCTTAAAATGTCAGGTAATATTTTAAGTATGATAAATGCAACGAGTACGACATGCAAGGTTGATGACCAGTGAAACATAAACATACGAGAGTAACTGAATTGCATTATACAATCATCCACTGAGTGCAAGTCTAGCCAAGTGCTTGCCTGTCAGTCACACAAGTTAGAATTAATGTCTCCACCTATGAATGAAAAAAATACAAGTGAAAAGTAACAAATTACTTGGTCAAGGCCAGAAAGCTACTGGCTAAATGATTTAGCATTTTGTTTTTAGTTACTGGTTTTCTGAGGTCTATGTTCATTCCATTATTACCCCTCACCTCTTCCTCCCCCTGACCAGACATTCTTCTAACTAGGTCTGTGACTCAAACACTTCCATGTCTTATTTCTAGTATTTTCAGAATGAAGTATTGAAGCATAATGGTGGTTCCAGAGCACAATGGGTTAAGTAAGCCACAACAATTAATTGGTAGGATAAAAATACAACATGCATGCTACCAACATGTCTTCAATTCACTTATTGATTCACTTATTCAATGAATGGCTGTAAGATTTATTTCATATGCCAGTCTCTATTGTAGGCTTCTTTTATAGACACAGGTAGATGATAGATAGTTAGATAATAGATTGATAGTTCTATTAATGTAGAGCTAGAAATAATCAGATGTCTTCATCTTTAAAGAATTTACTTTCTAGCAGGGATAATAAACAGGAAATAGTAAATAAACACATAAACAGCTGAATGTTATTTAAGCCTTATGAAGGATGCAAACAGTGAGCTGATTCACAGAATATTGAGGAGGGCAAGTTGTTACCTCCAATAGCATCAGCAAAAGAGCCTCTCTGAAGAGGACATCAAATCTCTGTTTGAGGGTGAGGTAATTACCACAAGGACGATATAAGACATTGAGCTTGGCTATAGAGTGTGCAACTGGCATGATCCAAACCAGCAGGACTTTGAACACCAGGAGCCAAAAGAAGATGGTTTGATATGACCTGTGGTGTCAGCGCAACATCCCGAGGAACACACGTTTGGGTTGCAGTTGCATGACTAGCTCAAAGTCATCATCTTTTTCTTTCATGCTCATCTTCCTGTCCCAGGAATTTGCACCCCATCTTTCACCAAATGCTTTATGTCTGTGTTGTTTCTACTTTGGTCATGGCTGACACTCCCAGTGGATCATTAGAATCTCAGTAGGAAATGGAATTTCTCTCAGGTGTTTGTGCTGAAGTAATTCTAAAGAAAGAATGACTTATAAAGGAATAGGCTAGTTAAGAAATCCAACCAACAATGTTGGGAATCTGTTCTATGCTTAGGTCTGTATCATTCTTAGAGTCAAATGAGAACTAGTGCCATGAAGTTGAGGCTGTCCATAAGGATCTACAATGAGGAGAGGAAAGGAAGCTGGAACCACACAATACCACGTCAAGGAAACAGGAAAAAAAAATCCTGGGTCTCCATTTGAAGCTGAAAGGTAAGAGCAAATAGTGAGTGATGTAACCCACAGATGTCTCCTTGAACCAATAGAAGGCCAAGAAGAACAGAAAATAGATCTAAGGGAAGGGTGACAAATGAGGAGTGTCAGCACAGCATCCCAGTGTCAGAAGTCCCAACATGCAGCACGAAGGTGCAGAAAGTGGTGAGGAAATACCCTGATCTCTCTCTCTCTCTCTCTCTCTCTCTCTCTCTCTCTCTCTCTCTCTCTCTCTCTCTCTCTCTCTCTCTCGTCTCCTCTAACCAATTTCTAGCATCTCCTGTTGGCTAAACCCAACCATAAACAGGCTGAGAGGACAGCTTGTGAATTAGCTGTGTGAACTCAGGAGTAAAACAGAGAATCATAAAGAACCGGATGGGAAAGTTATCAACAGGATAAACAGGAAACCTTCCACTTTCCACACACATTCAGTGACACTGATCGGTCAGTTGTCACCTTTCTAAGAGGTAGCAATCTTGCATCTGACAATCAGGAGCATTTATAGGAGGGAAGTGGAAGGGGAGCCACATCTTCCTTAACATCTCTTCATCTTAGTTTTGGAGATCCTAACGCCTATAACCCCTCTATTTTCTTTTCTGCAAAAGAGATGAGGTGTTTTTCTCCTAACTAGCCTAGTGCTCAGATAGAATAAGGAATGAGGGTATTTAGCTTGAGCAAAGTACTGAATGAGGTAATTTGACATTTCAGTGGAAACTCTAGATTGATCATTTCTAGCTCTTTCTGTGTCTTCCATTGGGAAAGGAGGCAGCCTACAAAGTGGCCTAGTTTTCCTTGGTGGGTGTTAGTGTTACCTAAGTAATAAAGATAGTCCTTGCTGCTTCCTTGCACAGTGAGTTAACTGACATCAGATTGAACTGATCACAAGACAGTGACCAGTGTTGAATGAAGAGCTGCTCATAACAAGCTACATAGACTAATGTGTCATGAAGATTAAGAAAAGGATATAATTGGGCCATGGAGGGGAAGCTCTCTGCTACTGATATTATGCTAACTGGACAGGTTGTCAGACTGCTTTCTAAATATTTATGTCTATACTCACACATCTGTTTATTCCTGCAACAGGCAAGTGTGTTTGCAGAGATGCATAGCAGGTAAAAGTGCTGAGAATATCATGCGCCAGCCCTAAACAGAACACCTAAAATATTCCTTTCAAGTGTCAGAGAACCTCCCAGAAAAGGAAGCAGAAAGAATGCAAGAGCTAGAGGATGCTGTCGTCTGGATATGACATAGCCATTACACTGACACACTCATAGCAGCTGTGGCTTCATATACAAAACTGAGCCAGTCCACCTTCCATCATGTATGTGGGGGGGGGCTCACAAGACCCCCCAGAGTAGCTATTGGCAGTTAATGGCCCTGGGGAAGGGTAGTCATGTTCTTCAGTGGTATGTAGCCACTGACAAGTTGCTTATACTTTAGTAAATAACCTCCCACCCATGCTCTCTGTCCATGTAAGCAAACGAATTTACCTCAGTGGGTTGTGAAAAGAAGGCATGAAAGTAGGAAGGGAATTCATTGGGAAAAAGAAAAAACTTTAACGGGAGTGGGAGGGCATTCAAAGGGTGGGTAAATAATATCAAAATACATTATATATATGTATAAAATTGTCACAAACAAAAATAAAAGAAAAGGATGTATCTTTGGGTATTGTGGAGTCTAAGGGGTTAGGAAGATGGCTCAGTGGATAAAACACTCATCACATAACTGTGAGGAACTGAGTTTGGATCCTCAGCATCTGTATCAATGCTGGCTCAGTATGCAGGGGGAGGAGACAGGATCCCCAGAGCAAGTTGTCTAGCTGGACTAGCTGAATCAGGAGGCTGTGACATACAATAAATGGAGTCCACACCATGCTGATGCTTACATAAATTGTAGATTGGACTAATGGAGTGAGCTTAGCTATTCAGAAAATGATGAAATACTGGATTAGGAAACATTAGTATTATGGAGACCTTACTTCCTGCACACATTAACCCCACCATGCCATGTTTCTCTGAGTAGGTATCATTTATTCAAATAAATAAGGCTGAAGCATGACAGTAACAATGCTCAAACAAATGTGGGCTTATTATCAGAAGGTTGCTGACTTCAGTTGTCAGAAGAGAAAGAAGAGATGTTGGGATGCAGTGTAGAAGCATCATGATTCATATAGAAATTCTAACAACTCTGGCTAACAGAATTATCTCCTGTTCCCTCACAGGTAAGGAAACTGTGCCTACAGAACACTGACCTCCTTTCCTCACCCTCACTCAGTCTTCACTTGCAATCCAACTAGGATGCAAGACTTCCTGATCAGTCTGCCAGGTCCTGCTGGGGATGACCTCATGCACTTTCTTAAAGTCTGCTTTGGTCATTTGACTTTCTTGATTTAAGTACAATTGCAGTGGGTATTGTTTCTCTACAATATGAAGCTTACACAAAGATAACATTTTATTTTGTTCCTATGCATTTTACATTGAATGTAAAATGACCCCATAGGCTCATGTGTATGAATACCTAATCCCCAGCTGGCGGTGCTGTTCTGAAAGGTTATAACACCCTTAGGAAGTAGAGTCTTGGAAGAGGAAGCCTGTCACTGGAGATGGGACTTGAGGATTTACAGTCCTGGTTCCCTCCCTAGTCTCTTCCTCTTCCTTGATGATTTGTGTGCTGCAATATGACTGTGGCTTCTTGCTCCTGACATATTTTCTTTCCCAGCCATGATGCACTGACTCTACCCTTTGGAAATGTAAGCCAAATTAAATCCTTCCGTCCATTGCTTCTTATCAGGTATTTTGTCCCAGCAAGGTGAAAGTAACTGATACCCCCAGTAATGCAGTAAAAGTTTAAATTTATCAAATCAGGATTGCTGAGGTGTTTTTTTTTTTTTTTTTTTTTTTTTTTTTTTTTTTTTGAGTAGGGAGGTTAGAAACACAGAGCTCCTCAACTCTTACCTCCTACATTCTCTCTTGATCCCTGGGCTGATCAAAGCTCAAGTCAACCTACTTTTGCTTCTCTTGTGAAAGAGACGTCTCTGCTGGAGTTGGCCCTTAATGATACCCTGTTCCAAGTCTGGATAGCACATGATGATTGCCATTAGAAATGCAGTGGTCGAGCCGGGTGTGGTGGCACACACCTTTAATCCCAGCACTCCGGAGGCAGAGGTAGGAGGATTGCTGTGAGTTCAAGGTCACCCTGAGACTCCATAGTGAATTCCAGGTCAGCCTGGACTAGAAGGAGACCCTACCTCGAAAAACCAAAACCAAAAAAAAAAAAAAAAAAGAAAGAAAAGAAAAGAAAAATGAAAAAAAAGAAAAAGAAATGCAGTGGTCGCCTCTGCTGACTCACCAGCCTGGCTGACAGTAGGCTCCTTTCAGCCTGGGTGACACCCTCTTTTCAGTTCCAGCTTTTGCTGGCCACCTTGCATCTTCTGCCAAAGGCTCACCTAGCCTCACTTTATTCTTTAATAGCTGGTCATTTTGACCTGTCATCTTTTGTGGAACCACCTTGTGGGAAGGTTACCTATCCAGTTTGAGCACTGTCTGATGCTTCACTAAGCACATGATAGTTTTAGGGTGTCATGTATTTCAAGGGAATCTGAAAGGCCTGGGGAGAGGCTTGGAGAAGTGGAAAGAGGCAATCTCAGCATTCTCTCTCCCTAGACCTGCCCTGAAAATATCTCACTTTCTTCGGGCCAGTTCACATGGTCGGGAGTTGCCTGGGAACTCTGTATTTGTCTAGTTTGAAACAGGAATATAGGGTCCCTTGTCTTTCAATCTTGAATCCCATCTGGGCATCTCTATTTCCATTTAGACTTGACCCTAATTAAAGCTACCACCAACTTCCAGGCTCCTTGCTCCTCTCTCCTGTCCATCTATAGTTTCGCCCTCTGCCCACACTGGACTTTTTGTGTCGGGTGGAGTCTGCTCAGGAATGATCATAAAGTCTCACATAGCCTAGAGCTTAAAGAGGAAAATCCTCTGTCCAGACATGGCAAGGCCATTGCACACATAAACTCACACCAGATGTTGTTACCTGCACAACATGATGGAGCCAGTCAGCATTCTGGTACAGACTGGGGAGGGGCCTGTGAGGCCACTTCTCTGTAATGAGCTAATGATGGCTAAAGGCTGCCAGGAGCAGGGAGTCATTCTCTTCTGTGGCATAGATGAAAGGAAGAGGTAGTACAGTGGAATTAGAGGGACAGAGGAGGGTGATGTGGAGTACATATGATCAAAATGTTTTATATATATATATATATATATATATATATATATATATATATATATATATATATATATATATAAATGTCAGAAGCAAAAGAAGAGAATACTCAGAATTCAGTAGACTTAGCTTGGCGGGAGGTTAAGAAAAACTTTCTCATGCTCAGTTATTGCTTTTATCTCGAGCCTTTCCACAACTTATTTTGAAGCATAAAGTGAATAATAATCTTTTTTCCTTATTAATATTTTTCTCCTATCTTGTTCCCTATCAAGTTAAGACTCTATGAGATGGTTCATCGTCCACATTCAGGAAGAAATTGTGAAGAAAGAAAACACAATGTACTAGATACAATTTCAAGGTATTATCTTCCTAGATTGTCTTTGATGAGTTTCTTCTATAATTGATTTCTCTTCATTTTCCAACATTGCCAATATTGTTATTAATGAAGACTTCAGCTCTTATTATTTCTTTTATTTAGTCTCTATTTATTTGCAAGCAGAGAGAAGAGAGAGAAAGAGAAAGGGAAGAAAGAAAGAAAGAAGAAAGGAAGGAAAGAAGGAAGGAAGGAAAGAAAGAAAGAAAGAAAGGGTATGCCAGAGTCTCTAGCCCCTGCAAATGAATTTCAGACGCATGTGTCACTTTGTGCATCTAGCTTTATGTGTGTACTGGGGAATCAAACTTGGGTCATTAAGCTTTTCAGGCAAGAGCCTTAACTGCTGAGCCATCTTTCCAACCATTATTTAGTATCTAAATGAGGCTTTGGATTATAGATAATAATTATAATAAAATTATGGATAATTTTTCACTTATTTGGGGTCAAATACCTTTTGAAATTTTTGATGATAGAAAAAAATTCCATGGTTCAAATAGAGTTTTTCACTCTTTGAAGAGGCTTAAAAACGTCCTTAAGTAGCTTGGGAGACGGCTCAGTGGATAAAGTGCTCACCACTCAAAGTGAAGTACTTGAGTTCTACCCCAAGCCTCCCCTACCCCATGTAAAAAGCTGAAGCCTTGGTGGGCTTTTGTAATCCCAGAAAACGGACACTAATGGCAAGATTGCAGGCAGAGTTGGGACAAGTTCCCAGCAGTTCAAAGGGAGTGCAGTAAAGAACATCAGAAAGAAAACCCAGAGCAAGAAACCTGCCTCAAACATTGTCCTCTGGCCTCTGCATGCCTGGCATAGTACACGTGCATCTGCACTCACACATGAATGTGTGCACACACATGTGTGTGCACACACAAATAAATTATAAAGCAAAAAAAAATGTAAAAAGATACTGAAGCCTACAAAGGAAACCAGGAAAATACAATCACCTGGAGTCAAATCTGTTGTCTGAATTGTTCATTGGCACATTTCCAGGGCCATAGATATTGTGTGAACTAATATTTTTTATTTATTTACAAGGAGAGAGAGAGAGAGAGAGAGAGAGAGAGAGAGAGAGAGAGAGAGAGAGAGAGAGAGAGAGAGAGAGAGAATATGAGAATGGGTGCCCCTGGGCCTCTAGCTACTGCAATTGAACTCCAGATGCATGCACTATTTTGTGCATATGGCTTTATATGAGTACTTGGGAACTGAACCCAGGTCATTAGGCTTTACAGGCAAATGCCCCTACCACTGAGCAATCTCTCCAGCCCAAGAATTAATTCTTTACCTGAATAAATAAAAACATTAACATGGCCAACTCTCATCACTCTCCTGAACTCTAACCCACTTTGTCAGTGTCCATTCCAGTGTCACACCAGAATCTTGAATTCAACATATCCAAGTTAAAAGTATCACTTTTTACTTTTTCCACGTTTAAATCAGTGGTTCCTCCTTGCTTCTAGTCATTCTGACTAGTGTCACCATCTTTCGCTTGTTCTCCTCTCTAGACCCTTCACAATCAGCTTTTAAGACCTATGATTGAATCCTTACAGTATCTTTCCCATTACATGAAGAAGACTCCTTTGTGGTATCTGCCTAGCTCAAAATCAATCCCTCGCTCACTGGATGGGCTTTTTAGGGAGCCATGTGTACCTCCTGCTCTCATGTCCCTCTTGACTGGACCTGACCAAAACTGAGCAGGCCACATCACTTCCTTCAGGAATTTGGAATTAAAAACAATGAATTTCAATTTAGTCTGGGTAATTTATTTGTTTAATATAGGACATACAAAATGATAAAGCTCAAAGACAAGCACCTTTAACTAGAAAAAAATCTGAAAGAAAAGAGCAAAGCAATCATACAGAAGATGCTGTAGCTGGCTCTTCAGAATCGAGAGAGATTTCCTGCCTCCCCTGACTTCCCAATTAGGCTCCTTTCTCTAATAGCAGTTTGACAATATTCCTACCCTTGGGTGCTGTGACATCCTTTCATTCCAGTTTTGTTGTGGTTGTGAATTACAGCTAGCGACAGTTAGCATCTCAGCCGTTTTTATGTGCACGGGTCAGGGTTTCAAATGTATCCATAATGGGCAGTCATAATCACCATCACCATCTTGATATGTCTTTTCCTCTTGCAAGACTGAAATTCTCCAACCAATAAGGAACAACCAGGATTCTAAGTACCTCATTTAATTGGAATTATATAGTATTTGTTTTTCTTGTGACTGACTGATTTCTCTTACCATATTATCTTTATGTTTTTTTCACACTGTAGCCAATGTCAGAATTTCCATTCTTTTTAAAGCTGAACTATATTTATATGTTCATCATATTTTGCTTATTAAGCTCATCAGTGAGCACTTGGTTGCTTTCAACCATTGGGAATACTGTTGCTATAAACATGAGTATGCAATTATCTGTTTAAGACCTTTATTTCTGATTGTTTGGGGTATTACCAGGAAGTGAACTTGTTGAATCACATGGTAATTCTATTTTTAACTTTTCAAGGGACCACCATACTGTTTCCCAAAGCACTGTACCACATCACAGTCATCAGCAATGTAATGATGGTTCTTCTAGCCATGCTAATGGATAGGAGGTGAGATCTCATTGGAGTTTTAATTTGCATTTAGTAATGCTGGTTAGTAATGTTAAAAATCTTTTCATCTGCTTATTGTTCATTTATATATTTTTGGGAAATTTTCTAGTCAAGTCCTTTGCCTATTTTGAATCCAGCCTGTTGTTGAGTTGTAGAGTGTTCTATATGCTATGGATATTAGTCCCTCCCCAGATGCATGATTTGCAAATAGTTTCTTTAATTTTGTGGGATTATTTTTTATCCTTCCCATATGGTCCTTTGCTACACATATTTAAAATGTGTTATTCCATCTAACTCCTTTTTTTTCTTCTTTAATTTCCTGTACCTTTGGTATCATATCCAGGAAATCATTGCCAAATTCCATGTTGTAAAGCTTTTGTGTTGTAGCTTTAAAGTTTGTAGCTTTAAGTCTTACATATGTGTTTGATCCATTTTGAGTTAATTTTTGCATATGGTGTTGATATTCCAGCTCCATCCTCCTGATTTCCCCAGGACTATTTATTGAAAAGATGGAACGTTCCTCAATCAAATGAACTTGGCATCCTTCTCAAAACATCATTTGTCTGTGTATGTGTTTATTTAACTCTTTTTTCTGTTATTCTTTATAGCAAGTTGTCTTTTTGCCAATAGAACACTGTTTTCATTCTTCTAGTTTTTTCTTTTCCAAGATTATTTTTCGTAGCGAGATTGATATCTCAGAAAAAAAGTCTTGTATCATCTTCTAATTTGTTTGCTTTCTCTGGCTTGGGACTTTCTGTTATTTATGAGATCATGTATTGAAATCCTATCCATCTTGTCTCAGTTTCAACTAAAGCAAGATAATAGATGCTATATTTCATTTTTAGCAGTAGAGAGATAGAGCTGCTATATCTGTAAACTATTGACATAACTTTTGAACTCCCTCATTCACAGGAGCCTATAAAAAGCTGGAAAGTGAAAAACAAGTGAGAATTTATGAGAGGATTTCCTTGTAGGGATTCCAGCCTCTTAAAATTTAGCCTGGTAAAAGGTTCAATTAGGTCTGGCTATTTGTTCAGTTAAAGGGGGCTCTTGTCCTGAAAGAAGCCTGCAGGGAGCTGGAAGTTAATGGGGAAAAATCAACAGCCTTTAGGTTAGTTGTAGTTCAAGTTTTGTGTTTCAAAACTCTGACATTCACTGGCTTCTCTGTTTAATTAACAGCCTCTCTTTTTCTCATTTAAACAGAAGGCTAGGATATGACCAATGGGTTGTCTCTCACCATCTAACCAGGAAGTCTTTGTAGGAGCATTTAGCAAAGGTGTGGCACTCTAGTCTTATCTCCTGTTAAAGTAATCTCTAGTCAGAATTTAGTGGTGTGGCCACACTTATCTCAAGGAAGGCTGGCAGTGTTGACTTTATCTGGGCTGCTATTTGGTCAGCTCAGACTCCAGAGTTCTTTGGTAATAAATGAAGAGAAAACAAATACTCAAGGGTAACTGGTAATCATGTCCGTGATCTTTCAAGGCAAGGTGCAGGGTTTGAGGTTGTGTTTCATCTAGTTCAGGCTTTCTTGGAACTTATGGTGGTTTCCTTCCTCAGCCTCCCTAGTATGTGATTATAGGCATTAGCTACCATGCCTGCCTGTGGTCCATACTTTCTACTTGAAAACTGAAAATGGAATGGAAAGTGGAATGTATGTGATCCTACATTTTTATGGATGTCATTTTTGCTATCATTTCACTTGTCTCCTCAAAAGAGCTTCAATGGAAAACCTCCAGGAGCTCTGAAACTGCAACAATCACTTAACCAATGGGATCTCATCAAGCTAAAAAGCCTCTGTACAGACAAACATCCTCAGAGCCAATACACCACCAGACTGGGAGATAATTATTGCTAAAAACATGGACAGAGGTCTAATATCTAGAACTTATAAAGAAATCAAAAACTTAAATAGCCCTCTCAAAAAATGGGACACTGAACTCAATAGGGAATTCAGAGAGGAGGAGACACAAATGGCCAATTCTCATTTAAGAAAATGTTCATCATCCTTAATCATCAGGGAAATGCAAATCAAAACAGCAAAGAGATTCCATTTTACTCCAGCCAGAATGGTAATCATTAAAAAATCCACCAACAATAGATGATGGCAAGAATGTGGGCAAAAAGGAACCCTCATTCTGTGGCAGTTTCAGGCAAGCTCCATAGGCCCCCTCCCCCTGAATGGGAGGTGTCTAGCTAGAGCTCAAACATAGGTGCTAAAACTGGTCAGGTATGAACCAACCACCTGTCTCTCTGCTCACCTGGGGCAGGAAATATTCACTGAATAGATAATTTTTTTCTTTCCCCACATGCTCTAGCAGAAGGATTCAGGTGAGGGGCTGGAAAGGACTGTGGAGACTTCTGAAAAAGATGCATATAGAGCTACCAATGGACCCAGCTATCCCTTTACCGGGCATCTACTCTCAAGGACTGATCCAGACGACCCATGGAGGAGGACATCCAGCTAATTGGGGATGGGGAGGGGGGGCATTGGGGGAATTGGGGATAACAACTCATTGTTTGCCCCTAAATAATGTAACTCATTATGGACAATAAATATATTTTTAAAAAAAGATTCCTCAATTAAGCACAGAGACATTTGTTCTAGTGGCTCAATTTTTAATAGCCAAGAATTGGAATCAATCCAAATGCCCATCACTGGACAAATGGATATCAAAGTTGTGGTACATATACACTATAGAATTCTATGCAGCTGAAAGGAAAAATGACTTAGTGAGATTTAAAGAAAAGTAGATGAAATTGGAACAGATCATACTTAATGAACTCACACAAGAAAAGAGAGACAAATGCTGAATACTCTCCCTCATCTGCAGTTCCTAAACAAGTTAAGTTTGAATCGTAAGCAAACCTGACAGGTGAATTGAGAGACAGACAAAGGGGATGGAAGGAATTGGGTGGTGGGAGGAGTGGGAGGGAGGGAGGACTTATACAATAAGCTCAATAATGAATAATGAATTGGTATCATAAAATCCTTACTTTCATACAGTAAGCTCTTAAGGAAACTGTGGGCATGGCCTGGTAAGAGGGGCCCTGAATAGGGTGGGAGGAAGCCTAACTCCAAGACAAATTGCTCTGGCCTATAAGTCCCTGTCCCAGTAATTGATTACTTCCCACACAGAGCTATTGATCAAAGAGACACATGAGGTCCCTCAAACAAGATAGGCTTCTGTCAAAGCTCTTGAATATCCACCCCGTGCAAAAGGTAAGACCCTATTGCTCAAGATACCACAACTGTCATCACACAACACTGGGAGATCCTACCAGATCCAAAAAGTCAACCAGCTCCAGATGGTAGCCTATGTAGTGCTGGAAGGCGTTACATAAACTTCCAGGGGAAACTGGCCAATGATATTCAGAGAAAGCAGAGGTCACTGATATATAACACTGACTGAGAATGCTGAGGACACTGCTATATAGCAGAGACCAGCAAGCCAAGAAGTGCTCATCTGTGCAATAATGGTGCTAAACCCAGGTGAGTTATCAGTGGCTTGATGATTGGCTAACAGATCTGCTCAGTGACAAGGAACCCTTAACTGGAACTGGGATCCATGGCAAATTCTTATGGAGACCAAGAACCCGGGCTCCAAGGAGAAACTCTCACTAACCAGAGACCTACACAGAGGCTACACCCGTTAGAATCTTGCCAAATTACCAATGTTTGTCTCATTTAACCTATACTGATCTCATTCTCTGTTGGAGATGCGATTTGTATTTTTCAGAAGGCAGTGAGAACCTTGGACAACCAATTTCCAACAACATGACATGGGATGATGGCTGACACCCAGGCAGGAGATGAACCACCCCTAACATCATAGTGGGCCCAAACGAAACCTTTGAGAAAGTGTTGAGAGGAGCAAGAGACCTACCTCGACAGCAAGTCAGATAACCTGTGAAAGGTTAATGGAGACAAACACGGAGGAGACTCAACATAGTCTAAAGCAGAAATCCAGAAACTCTTTAGATCTCACCAATACAGCAAACTTACAACTCACCCACCATGACTCAGGGAACTTAGCAGAAGATGGGGTGGAAAGATTGTAAGAGCCATGGTGGGGGAGAATATCCAGAAATATTTCCCTCCTCAACAACAACACACAAAGTAAAAACACTGTCTACTTCTTCTATAATTCATAACCTCCTACCCCATGGGCTGGTCCAACAATCCCACTAAGGAGGCCCCCCAGCAGGTTGGGGACAGGGAGGAGGGAAATGGGGGTACCATCACAAGACTTGCTCATACAATGTAATCTAATTATTAACATTATATAAGTTTATTTTTAAAAGCTTCAGTGGTATCTACTTAGCTATTGGATAAAGTTAGCTCCTTTAAAATAATTCTTAATGTTTTATTAGGCAAATATAGTATACATTTAATTACTCACTGTTTTATATTACTGTCATTTCTGTTGTTATGAGCAATGGCATCTTAACATCTTCATACTTGACAGTTTTATTAGAAACTTATATAAGGTGATTGAAAAAATTTACTTACAGTCTCATTTAGTTCTTAACATAAGGCATAAGATACATGCCCACTGCATACTTGTTTAGTGACTAACAAATGGGCTAACTCTGCCATGGAAACATGAATTATGAGCTTCGGGTACATGCATTAAAGTCTAATAATTAAGCAAGTTCTCAGGTTCATGAGTTAAGTTCATATAATTAAGCAAGTTCTAACAGTTATACTTCAATGGTTTCAGACATCCAATTTAAATTGTACATGCTATGAGGATTTAGTAAACGAAAACAGTAGAATAATATCCTTCATTATAGAATAATTTTCCATTCCTTATTGTCTACTCATGGGAGCAAATGTCAGAGTTAATGTACAACTCCTTTCACACTTTTGTTCATCTCTAGTTTGGAAGTATCAGAAGTGAAATCAGAGGAAATGGCAAAAAGCATTAAAGAGCTTACATAATTGAATTCAATTATGTTAGTTCAAGTAATGACAGTTCCTAAAACAAATAAAACCCCAAATGTCAATGGCTTAATATTGAGTAAATTTTCTTCTTTTTTTTGTTTCTTTTCTCCTTCCTTCTTACCTTTTCTTTAGTTTCTCTCTCTCTCTCTCTCTCTCTCTCTCTCTCTCTCTCTCTCTCTCTCTCTCTCTCTCTCTCTCGACAGGGTCTCACTGTATACGTCAGTTAGTCTCAAACTCCCAATTCTCCTGCCTCAGTCTCTTGAGTTCTGAAACTGTAGCCAAGCACCATCACAGCTGTATTTCTGATTCATGTAATAATTAATGTTGGTCTTCATATTTGAACATTGGCTGTATATAGTAATAGTCTGGCAGTGACTTTTTGGCAGTGGTTTTCAGGGTCACCTTGAATGCTAATATATAGTTGGAAGAAAAGGAAAGAACACTAACGAAGAAGGCATACCTGCTTTTTGATGACCATGGTCTAGAAATGACTAGTGGCAATACTCTACTCAGATAAAGAAATGCTAGAACATGCAGTTCCTTGCCAGGCAACCTCTGAAGCAACAAATCTATATGAAGGAAAGAATAAATCTTTAGAAGGCACCCCTCTGTCTCTCTCATGTCAGCATTTACTGAATAATCTTTAAATGTCTTTAAATATCTATATACGATAAAGATGCAGAAGGGAAGGGAAATTCCCAGGGTGCCTTTATTGTTCTTGTCATTCTGCTTCACTCTCCACCAAAATAGTGCTGATATGTTCTTTTTGTTTTAATTTACTGATTTTCAAGAGTAGCCTCTCTCTTTTACTGTACATTTATGTTGGGAATAAATGTAAGTGCTGGTAACTTATAAGTTCATAATTTCTGAATATCAGAGTCACTTCTGTAAGGTGAAAAATAACCTCTTTGGGGGATGTGCTTTTGTATAGTATTTCAGTGGGATGTGTGTGTTTGTGTGTGTGTGTGTGTGTGTGTGTGTGTGTCTGTGTAGCCTATGAGCATGTGTGTGCAAATGCATGTGTTCAGAAGCCAAAGGAGATATAGGGTGCCCCTTTCTTCCATTGCTCAACTGCTTTTCTCCTTGAGACAGAGTCTCTCCCTGATTCTGGAGCCTGCCATTTTCTCTGAGCACCAGAAATTCTCGAGTCTCTGCTCTTCACAGGTCTGGAATTGCAGACATGAATGACCATGCAGAGATTTTATGTGGGATTGGGGGATTTGAACCCAGGCAGTCTCAGGCTCCTTTTGGAAGTACTCTTGCAAGCTGAGCCATCTTTATAGCCCTAGCCTGAAATTTTGAATCATGTACCTTTAAATTTTGGCTAGCTCATTGCTAAATACATGTTTCGATATAAATAGTTTAATTATTTCAATATTTTTCCCATCTGTAAAATAAACATGAGATTTGACTAGCAGGAAAGAAGTATAAAAATGTGTGGTTTTCATTCATTTTGCTTTTTTAAGGACTTTATTCCACCAGACTAGATGTGATAGATGATCTTATATAACATTGATACACTTATTTTCCTATTTCACTCTCTGGCTCATTCTATATCTGGTCCCTTGTATTATTCTTTTCTCTTCCTTTAGTAACTAACTTATCAAATATCTTTAGGTCAAAGCCAAGTTTAACTTCTCTGTTTTAGCTAAACCCTGGATGATTATCTAAGTTTACTTTTATCTTTGTTTTATTTTAAATCCATTCATGTTCTCTGAACAATTGCCCTCTCAACATAACCTGAGCCTTGAAATTCTTCAGACTTTGCTCTGGAATCTTCCTGTTGTTTTCATTAAACAAATCAATAGATACCCATTCCCTTTTTTAGATTGAATCCAAAAGCCTCTAAACCATTGCCCTACTCTCTTCCCCATCTCCTTCACTGCCTTCCTTCTGTGGTCTACAGGGAATCACTTGCTAGACTGCACACATCAAGCTCTTGTATTCTGTTAAGGATGTTATGCAGGCAGTTCATTGAAAATCTTTCTTGCATATCACTCTGAAAATGCAGTTCTTACTCAGATCCTTACACCGCAGTCTTGGTTCAAAGCAGGCTGATGTAATATTGACTTTCATACCACAATCTGTTCTGGTTGCTTTCCAATGCAGGTAAACACTGGCTTTGTTCCCACAGACATGGGGACAAGCCCCAGCCTTCAGCCAGTTCTCCCTCCTCCCTGTACTCCTCCTTTCCTTTCTGTCATTCATGGGTTGTGATGACACAGAGTGCAGAGTGCACATCAGGATGTGGATAGTCCTACCAGTATCTAGGGCTTGGACAGACACTCCTCATTTTCATCTCCTAGCAACTTTGCCTCAAACCACTACATGTTTGCAATGAGAATATGTTTTCCACCCAGAGCCACAAAGGGCAATGAGGTCAGTGCAGGTAAAATAAACACACACACACACACACACACACACACACACACACACACACAGAGAGAGAGAGAGAGAGAGAGAGTGACAGAGAGACAGAGACAGAGACAGAGAGACAGAGAGACAGAGAGAGTCAGAGAGAGAGACTTGCCATTTCTTGCGAACCCGATTTCATATTGTAGAACTCCTTTCCCTTATGTGTATGCCTTGGGAAGATGTAGGTATCTTTCGAAAGAGCCACCTGGTCGCTTAAACAAGTGACTAAAACTCCCATCTGGACTTTAGATTCTGAAGGAGCTCAAAGAGCCTAAGAGACTCACAAGAGTAGCTCAGTTCTGAGACCATCAACAGCTTGACATAGAAGTTGGAGGACAAAAGCAAGGAGACAGCAAAACAGAGGAAGGACTATCTTGGAAGAGGAGGGCCCTCCAGAGATGGATGAGGACAAAAAAGAATCAAGAGATGAAAACATGATCATTTTCACATATTAAAGTTCTCAATAAGACGTCACAAGGTGACACGATCAAATTTATACCACCAGATGTGTACCTGCTGTCTAGAGCCAGTTTCACTTGGCTCCATGGCTCACATGTTGCCTTCTGCTGAGGACATTACTACTGAGTCATAGACATGGCTCCCTGAGAGCAGTGGTTACAGTTCATGGAGCCTAATAAACACTTTGCTGTGGTCATTCATCTTCTCTTCTTCTTAAATGGACCTCTGGATGAAAACTGCATACAAGAGATGGAGAGATGGCTCAGCTATTAAAGTGCTTGCCTGCAAAGCCTAATGGCCCAGGTTCAATTCCCCAGTACCAGATGCACAAAATGGTACATGCATCTGGAGTTCTTTTGCAATAGCTGGAGGCCCTGGTATATCCATTCTCTATCTCTTCTCTCTCTCTCTCTCTCTCTCTCTCTCTCTCTCTCTGTCTTCTCTCTCTCTCTGCTTGCAAATAATTTTTTAAGTGCATAAAAGCTGGTGTGGTATTCATGCCTGTAATTTCAGTACTCAGGAGGAGGTTGAGTCAGGAGGATCACTATGAGTTTGAGGCCAGTCTAAGCTACATAGAACATTTGAGGCTAGATTAGGTGACATAATGAGACCCTGTCTCAAAAACAAAGTGAATAAAGATTAATAGTACTGTATGACTGAGATTAGGCCATACCTTTTTGCAGACATAATTTTATATACATTTAATACATAAAAACATGTAACAATTGAAAATCTTTTAAAAACTCCCAACAAAGGTATTGATTATATTTTAAAAAGCAGCTTATATGTGGAATAAAGTAAAATTCTAGTTAATTTAAATTTTATGTTTCATGAATATTTCCTCCCCAATTTTTTTCAGAAAGCATGAATCATTTGTAATTAGGAAAAGAATGAAATGTAATCATAAATACCTAATATATTAAAAATATGTATAAAACTAGCACTAATCAGTAGGTATATTTTTGGGTAGTATAACCCTGATCATGTCACTTAATGTCACTTTTTGTTACTATAGTGAAAATACCTGTTTTGAAAAACAGATGTGTGTTTGACTCACAGTTCTAGAAATTCAAAATCTGAGTTTGCATGGTCCTGTTGGTTCCGATTACCAGAACCTAAACAAGGTGATGGTCTTGTTTAGGTCAAGAGACAGGTTTTGGATGTTTTTGTGTGTATGTATGAATGTGTGGTCTCTGACTCTCTCCTTACAAAGCCTACATGATTCAAAATCTTTGGGCTCTAGCCCAATTATCTAGACTTAATCACTTTTAGAAGCCCCAATCTCAACACTGTAATCTGAGTACCCTCTTATGATTAACACCAAAATGCTTTGGAAATGAAACTTGTGAATGAGTTGGGGGAGGGGAACAAGCTGCAGGTGACTGTGTGGAAATTGACAAAGACAAAGCTGTTTTCCAGGTGATGTCTTATCTGGAACCTGTAAGATCACAGTAAAGATATTAATGAGCAAAGCTATATATTTAAGGAATAATATCACCTCAATGGAATTTTGGGTCCTCTAAAGCCATACTATATTTATCACCATGTCAATTATGGTCCTAGGAACAGAGAACTGTAACAAATGTTGGTCAGGTTATTTTTTAAGATAATCGATTTAATTGAATTTGTGAGATGACAAGACAGTGAAGCCCTGTTTGCTTGAAACTGGAAAGACAGAGATGGAATTTGTGGCACTGTGAAGGGGACAAGTGAAGGAAGCAGTGACCACCACTAAGTCTGGGAGAGAATGGGTTATCAGGAGTTAGGAGCTGGAGAAAACACCCAACCTCAGAGAAGGAACTGCCTGACTGGAGTTCCAGCTCTGAGACACAGGCTTCTGAGCAGTGGCAGGGTGTGATGTCACTTTTGCAGGGCACTGGCTGGGTGGAGGAGGGTAGGAAGGCCACTGCCACTACACCAAGAATCATGTCTGGAACTGGGTGTGGTGGCACATGTCTTTAATCCCAGCACTCAGGAGGCAGAGGTAGGGCAATCACCATGAGTTTGAGGCCACCCTGAGACTACATAGTGAATTCCAGGTCAACCTAGGCAAGAACAAGAGCCTATGGGGGGGGGGAAGAATTATGGCTGGGCTGGAGAGATGACTCAGTGGATAAAGCACTTGCCTGCAAAGCCTAACTCCCCAAGTTCAATTCCCTAGTTCCCACATAAAGCCAGATGCACAAAGTAGAACATGCAATTGGAGTTCCTGGTGAGTCGATTCTTCCTCTCTCTCTCTCTCTCTCTCTCTCTCTCTCTCTCTCTGTTTGCAAATAAATACAAAAACATAAAAATATGTTTTAAAAAAGAAATACTGACATGACATCAAATATAACAAGAGAAAGTCCTTTTTTCAAGCAAGTGCCTTTAATTGCTGAGCCATCTCTTCAGCCTCTAGAAATCTCTTTTTTTCCCTTTTCGTCTTTCCATCTCCCTAGTGACAGAGCCAAGGAAGGACAACTGTGGTTTGCAGTAAACCAATCCCAGCAATTAAAGAAACTATTGAATGGTGAGAGAGAGGGTTTATTCTCTGTAGTCATGGAGTATGGAGTCCCGGTTCTGATACACTGTGCTCAACAGCTGTGAGTCTAGCAGTGTGCTGCATACATACACTCAAGGATGCACCATTTGACCTATATGCAAAAATCATCGTTGTAAGGACCTGGTATGGCTTCAGTGGATAAAGCATTTGCCACCCAAGCCTGTGTACCTGAATTATATCTTCCATAGACCTAGTGGTGAGAAGAGGCTTGAAACAGAATTCCCAGAAGCCTCATGGTGAGTGCAGCAAAGAACAACAGCAGGGCAATAGCCAGAAAGAGAAAGTCTGCCTCAAGGCAATGGCTGGACAAAAGTTGTCCTCTGACCTCCACATGCATGTCATGGCACATGCACACGCACACACGCACATGCACACGCAAACTCGTGCACACACGCATGCACACACACACGGATAATTTCTTTACAAATCAAAAATCACCTTTCTGGGTTGGGGTGTAGTTCAGTGATTAGAACACTTGCTTAGCATGCATAGGATTCAATGCCTAGCACTACCAAAAATAAATTAAAAAAATTAAACAGCTTTTTTAATTTTAATTTTTATTTATTTCTTTGTAAAGGGAAAAAGAGAGAAAGAGAGAGAGAACAGGAGAATATGGGCACATTAGGGCCTCTTGCTACACTGCAAATGAACTTCAGACACATGTGCCACTTTGTGCATCTGGCTTTATGTGGGTGCTAGGGAACTGAACTCAGGCCAGCAGGCCTTGCAAGCAAGCACATTTATCTGCTGAGGCATCTGCCAAGCCCAAATACCATATTTCTCATGCTCACATCAACATAGAGGTAATTGAGTTTTACAGTCTTGGGAGCTTCTGGATTTGGCTTAGATTGAAAATATTGGGGTGAGTTTTTATTGCTAAGAAAAAATCAAAACTTACCATCCTTGATTTTCTTCTGTTCAACAAAACTGTGACTAATTTAAAGGTCCATACAATAATCTCAGTAAAATGAATTTCAATGTGATTCCATCTGTTTATATTAAACGTCTTTCAACAGCCTCTAATGAAACATGAATACATCAAGAATGTATTTTTCACATTAAACTTCAACCTGTTCATGAGAACTCCTAAGAGAAATTCCTATCTCATTTCACTGCTGAGATATAATTCTTCTTGGTTGTGGATCTGTTTTTAATCTGAGGGACTCTGAACTATTTAACTGACTATATGGTTTTTCATTTAGCTGCTGGGTAAATATTATGGATAGGAAATTTATAGACTCCAGAGACAAGCCTCCACTGCTTTTTGGCTAATAGGAGTGTGTATTCACATCAAAAAGTCTCTCAAATAACTATGCTTATCCCCTTTAATCCAAACAGATCTACTTTTGATTGGAGAACCCGTCCACTTTATTTTATAGGTGACAGAAAATACTGGGAAATCCAGGATACATCAATACATTCATATAACAACAACAAATAATAACCTACTGACCTCTCATGAGACAGGTCACATATACTGGAGGCCCAGGAGACATTGCAGAGGAAGTAGTTAGTCTGACCATCAGCTCCAGGGATATGGTGACAGACGCTGTGGTCACTCAAAATTTATCAAAGTAGTAATCCAGAGACTACAGAATAATCAGCACTAAATCAGACTTCTGACATGCCTGCCAAGGCTCTGGACACATTGCAAAAGAAGGGGTGGATAGATTGTAAGAGCCACAGTGTGAGTAGGATTAGCCAGGGCATGGACCTCTCCCCCTCCCCCACAGAGACTGACTGAGGCCTTCAGGACCCTATAACCCTTAGTGGAAAGGAAGCAGAGGAGAGGGGATATAAAAGTATAATGTTTTAAAAAATAAAATTTAATTTAAAACTGAAATGAAATATAACCTAAAGTGTCCTTTAATTATGTAACAATTTCTAATTTTTATGAGTTTTCAAAGCATATTCTACTTTAAACAGTAATGAGAAAATATCTTGAAGAACATCTTTGCTAGACTATTGGCTCTTATACAAGTGTATTCTTATTTGAGGTACATGTTACCAGGTTAAAAAAATACTGACAAAGGTGAGATTAATGTGATGTATGAGAAATAGGAAAAGACTTTTTTTTGCCTTGTCCACGTACCAAGTTCTCCTGGTTCTACCTTTATACTGAAGAATCTCTCTCACACTCCCAGGTTCCTGAAGAGTCACCTGCAGAAGAAAGAAGGTATTCAGCTGGGGCACTTGGAGTCCTACCTTCCATTCCCAGATACTTCATGCTAAAAAACCTAGGCACTTTAACAGGACTTAGAATGAAACTTGGCTACGCAAATACTTTAATGTCTTACTATTAAATTTTTGCCATTGAGTTAGCCAATGTCTTTGAGCCTCAAAATTCAAGGAAAATAGTGCCTTCCATTGCAGACAATCTGAGAGGATTTAATTAATGTCAATGAAAGGGACAGGCTCAGAATAGGACTCTAAAAGTGGTAGTTTCATTTATTAACAGTCTGCCACTTGGGAGGAAACAAATTGAGGTTTCCAATGTTATGCCCAAAATAGGGCAATCACTGCTTGAAAAGAAAAACCTCCTTATAAGTAACCGATTGTTTTAACCACTTGAGACTAAGTTCAACAGCCAGAGCTCGTGTTGAAGAGGCTCATTGCTAAGAACTCATGGAGCACACAGGACAATGTCCTGGGACACTTGAAATCATATTACTGTAATTCTTGAAGCAATTCTGGATTTTTACTGGGCACCGCATAAGAAGTCCTTGCTATCCTGTGCTCTTTGGAGGTCTATGTTTGGTACCTCATCTGAGAGGTGCTTCTGGCTGAAAATAGCACTGTATTATCTTTATCCTTCCTGGTGGGGCAAACAGGAACTGAACCTTGTATAAGCAAGGCTGTGGTGGCAGTGGGAAGTGAATTCCAGTGTTTACAAAAGATTATAGGTTGGCCTTGCAAGAACTGTCTGGGAAGAGGAATAATCCTCAAACTAAGTAGTAACAATACTTAAATGCTTAACACCTACCAAAAGGCTTCGTCATCATAGTAGGGGCTGTGTCACACAGATATATCTATGAGATCAGCTAAGATATATGGCAAGTTCATCTATGAATGAATATTGTGGGCTGTAAAATGACCTACATGCTCAGTATTCATCTTTCAAATTCTACTCAGAACACTACTTAGAATGCTCTCTGACCCCGACACCACCCCTAACATAATCTTTTAGCTGTCTCAATGTTGTAGGTTGAATCTCAGTGATGTAGATTACCTATACCATTGATCTTCTACCAGAGTATAGGCTTCTGGAAATCATAGTTTCTCTTTACATTTTTATATGTGTGTACTGCTTAACACATAGTAGGTGTTTAGTAAGGATGAATCTGTTGAAATTAAACCATCAGCTTAACAAAATCTCAGAACTCACAATATTAGAAATATTCTAGTACCTTGTTCTTCACTAGATTCATTTACCAAGGTCTTAAATATAGTTCAGCTAAAAAAAATTATGCTGTCCTGAGAGGCAGAGAAGTGAAACAAATAACCCAAGTTCATGGTCCTGGCCAATGGCAGAGTTAAGACTGAAAGCAAGTCTCTGGGTCTCTGTTCAGTACTGTCAAATGATATGGAACAAATCATCATTTTAAAGCCATAAAATTTTTTCTCTCTATGTTGCTGTTTCTGTTGTTGCCTGGAGCAACTAATGTTTCAGTGGGATTTCATCCCATTTGTGGAAATCCACAAGACCCACACCCTAATTTCCTCCCCATCTCTCTTCAAAAACCTTCCCCTAGATGTTCCAGAAAGAAAATGAAAATTTTCCCTGAGGATCCCCTTCTGATTTTTCCATTTGAGCATTCATGTTCTTTGTCAAAGTCAATTAAGAACAAAATTTAAACTAATGTTTTCTCTTGCTTAGATTATTTTCTCCCTAAATTAGTGTTCACCCACCATTGTTTCAAAAAATTGAAACAAAATATTAAATCACGTTTATAGAGATCTAATAAGTGAGAGGTTTTGGTTGGCATTCCTCAAGCTGAAAATGGCCTATTCTTACAAATTGAAGGCATAAGTCTTATTTAAAGCAGCATGGCTGTCTGTATTAGGATTGAATCCTTACACAAAGGCGGCAGAAATTCTTCTATTTCTATAGCATTTTTATGGAATTTCAGCCCAGGAAAAATTTGTTTGAAAAATATTTTAAATAGAAAGTCTATTCTCAAAAAAGCCCAAAGATCATAAACTTTCAGTAGAATTGGCTTGTGACAAAATGCAGTGAGCAATATCGATATGAAGGTTTCTTGTATCAGGCAAGGTTCTGATAGCTTAGTTTTTATTAATTTGCCCAATGTTTATCACGTCTTTATAAAGAAGACATTGCCTTGTTCCTTTTCCCTAACAGTAATATCTGACACACTTCATATCTCCTGAGCAACAAGGAACTCACTATGAAATTATGCACTTCATTTGCTCTGTTATTTGATCTTCATAGTATACATGAACGATTACCTTCACCCATCAGTGAACAACCTACAGAACACAGTAATCTGTTGTTCAAAGCCATGCAGTTACTAAGTGGTGGAGTTGATGGGCAAAGTCACTTACATCTAACCCAAAGTACAGGTTCTGTCCAGAGGAAGCGACCCCTCTGAAGATGAGCAGAGCATCACCATCTCACCTTGAGCTCAAACAGTGGTCCTCATGTCTGCAAGGCATTAATCTTTACATCAATTCACCAAATATTTAGTGAATGCCAATTTTGGGTCTAGCATTGTGCTATTTATGAGGTGCTGAAATTAATAAGGGAGAATCTCTGATTTTGAAGAATCTTTAGTATGAAATCAGACCCCAAGTAATCTTGTAATAGAGGTCACAGAGGGTGTATGGAGCCATCATCTCTGCTTGGGAAGCCATGGGAATTTTCATGGATAAATGTTCCCTTAAGTGAGCAAGAAAGGAAGAGATATTTCAGAAAGGGAACAGAATATGCAAAAGACAGAGTTAGAAGCAGAAAGAGTGTGATGTGCTCAGAGAATGGAGTTCAAGAGCATAAAGAAAAATACAGGTGGGTGAGTGGAAGGGGGGGGAGAATCAGGTAAAAGGATACAGACCAAGAAAGACTTTGTTGCCATTCTCAGGGTTGTGTATTCAATCCTGTTGTCAAGACTCACCTAACAAATGACACACCTTGCATCCCAGTGCTAGAGGCAACTGAAGGCAAGTTGGCTCTGAGGGGATGACAGAAAGAGGTAACTTTCCATATCATTTCACTTTTACCAGCATTGGATATATATTAGCTCTTGGCAACTTGACTCCTGAAATGTGCTGGGCAGCAGAGAAAGGTGAGAAGCTATGACAGGGTTCCCAGAGAGCCAGGCTCTGTGCTTTCGTCTCTTTTTTCCTTTTTCCCCTTCCTTTCTTCCTTCCTTCCTTCCTTCCTTCCTTCCTTCCTTCCTTCCTTCCTTCCTTCCTTCCTCCTCTTTTTGAGGCAGGTTCTCATGTATCCCCTGGTGGCCTTCAACTTGCCATGTAAATGAGAATGGCCTTAAACTCCTGATTCTCTTGCCTCTACCTCCCAAGTGCTAGAATTACAGGTGTGTGCCAGGATGCCTCAGGTGTCTGGCAGGAGCCTCCCAGGCAGGGGTTGAGTCCCTACATTGGACCCCACATCTTTTATTTTCACCAATACTGTGCTGTTCCATCCTGACCAGAACATATGCCTACCTGTCACGTGTTTAACTGCTACCTGTTTGTTGCTCTGGAATTTGGTCCTTTGAGTCCTATTCCTCAGGCTCCAGTGAGATTTGTGAGACACTGGCCACAAAGAGAAGACAGAGTGTGACTCTGGGATAAACTCACATTGGCATCGTATTGTACTTTGGGGAAAATCACACTTAAGCTCCTTTCACTCCCCTACTCCCCCACTTTCTTATTCACCCTGGATGTGCCCACATGCAGCCCCCTCTGTCCATCCTCATTCTCCTTGATCTTACTCTTCAATAAGTTGGCTCTTCCTGATCCTTCATCCTGGTGTGAGGATCACCCATGTGGGACCATCATCCTGAGCATGCTCACAGTGGGTTCTATGCTCCCTCTAGGCCTGTGTTCTCCATCACTGGGCCTCTTTGGCCCAACAGAGCATGACCTCCATGTGTAATTATACTTCCTTTTCTTTAATGTACTCTGACCTCATGAAAATTGACATTACACAATTACTATTTAGGCTCTGAAAAGTCCTCTGCTTAAAACATTTTTAATTTTATCACATTTATTAGCTGTAAAGCACCTCCCTTCTGCCTTAGTTTATTCCCTCAAAGCATAATCATCACATTATTTGTAAGGAACAGATTTTGCAACTGAAAGACAACAGAAAAGTAGTGGCCAGGGAATATTTAACATTTCCAACTCAAAAGGATTGTGTCTATTAATAATGATAGAAAAAAAAAAGACTTGTGTTCAACAGCTACACTGTGCAAGAAGAAATTTTCTCACGTAGCGAGACAAGCTCTTCCAGGCCAGGCAGTGTAGGAGAGGCACATTGAGTTTCCTGAGAGGGGAGAGGGTGGTGTATAGCAGCATCAAACAGAAGGAGATGGGGTTTGGTGAGTACTGAAACATTTGTGGTATTTGGTGACAATAAACCTGGTGCCCATAGGCTCCAAATCATGTGGGGCAAGAGAGAAGTCAGTCTGGGCAGTAAAAATTGTCTCCTTTAGTCATACTGGTTACAGAAGTTGTCCAATGGTACCAGGGAACCACAGGCCATGTGAACTCCTAGAATAATCTTTATACTTTTTACACACACACACACACACACACACACACACACACACACTCATGATAAACACCCTCACAGGAATTCTTGTTTCACACACACACACTCATGCTAAACACACTTATAGGAATTCTTATTATACACACATTCATGCTAAACACCCTCATAGGGATTCTTGTTGCTGCCTGTATATTTTCTCAGGCATTCAAAGTTACCTTGTAGGGTGTCCCAGCTGAGCTCTTCAGAATCCAATGGCTGACTGTTGTTTTCATCTCTCAGGAAAGGGGTTAAATCGAGGGAAAAGTTATTTATTTTTCCTTACTTCTTCTCTTCCTGAGCCTCCATTTTCTCTTTCTTCTAATGCAGAGACCTCAGAAAGAGAAGGTAGATGGGGCATGCATGCTGGCAACTCTCTCAGGGTCATGGCTGTGCGATTGTACTAGGCGCCCAGGAGCCATGGGGATCATCTGTGCTCCTGACCGTGAGAACCAGGTGCCAAAGAAAGACACAGAACGGGAGATACCTAGTTTCTGAGCATGTGAACACACACACACACACACACACACACACACACACACACACACACACACAAAAAAAATTTGCCTCAGATTTTATTGAAGCTTTGCATCTGTGAGGACGCAGGACAGCTGCCTTCAGCTGAGAAACACTGCGCCCAATAAGCACAGGGAACAGATATCTTAATACAACTTCCAGGGAGAGACATGAGGGACCTTGTTCCTGCAGACAAAGGAGAAACCCAAGGACTACGTTTCCCTCAGCTGGCAGATAGGGCCTGAGATGTTGTAGTTTATTAAAACTTGTCTCCACTTCTGTGTGTTTTGAGAGAATCAAGAGGCGTGTAGACAAGTTTCAAGGATAACCTATTCCGTACACAAACTCCTGTCACTGAGAGCTAACAACTATTATTGTTTTTGTTATGGCTGCTTGCAGCTAATGTTTTGAAGAAAGAAAAATTACCAGTCGATGTAAGTGACTCTTAAACATTCCCCTCCTCATTTTTTCAGACTATGACCAAAGTGAGATTTGAATGTATATTTACAATTGTTCTATGCTTTCAAATCAATACGCTATCATCTTTTTGTGCTTTTATATTTATGTGAGAACATATAATTTTTCACTCATTATTTTTGATACATTCATGCATTCATGGTGATGTCTATAGGTATGGATATTACAGATAGAATTTTGATATATTTATATATCACAAGTTGCCTAGTTTCTCATCTATAGTTAGGATTGTAAGGAGTCGTCTGTTTTGCGCTGATATAAAAATATGATAAACTACTAAATGCAGTATTATTCAGATATAAAGAAAAATTTAATTCTGCCCCTTGCTCCAAAGTGGATGGAAATGGAGATAATATATATTATAATTAAACCAGACAAAGACAACACTCTGTGATCTCTCTCATATGTAGAGTCCAAAATGGTTGACTTGAAAATAGAATAGTGACTACTATATATGGGAAGAGAAGAGAGAAAAGTGAGACAGGGGGAAGGGGGAAGGAGGGAACTATAGACTAAAGGAAGTGAACCAAAATGGATCAGCTGGGTCATGGAGAATACACATTTTCAGTTTGACTTTATGTTCATCTGGGTAAGAGCACTTGCTGTGTAAGCACAAGGACCTGACTTCCATCCCTGCACCAATTTTAAAAGGTGGCGTGGCCATGCATACCTACAATCTCATTGCTAAGGGGGTGCAGAGACAGGGGTATTGCCGGGGCTCACTGATTGACCAGGCAAAATAAAAAGCAGTGAAAAAGTTATACTTCAGTGGATTTAGCAATTTATACCTCAGCTAGGAAAGAGTGAGAGAATCATCTGGCCCATATATTTTCATGCTGTTTAAGAATTGCAATTGAAGGGTGAAAGTGCTGTCTCAATTGTTTTAATATATATTTCCCTCATAGCTAGTAAACCTGAATTATGTACAGACCTCTCCTTGTTATTCTAAGTTGTGGGTTCCTAGAGAAGGCTAACTTGGATAGGCAGTCCTTTTGGATCCATACTTGACCAGACGTCGAAGACATAAATCCCAGCTCCAGTTTCAGGCATAGATGTGATACCAGTTCATCTTAGTGGAGATGATAAATAATGGACATTTGTGGTCAGCAGATGTAAACAGGAGCAGCTGATAAGCACTTATAGGACTTGATTTATTACTTACTTATGATATGATCATGTGTGATGATTAATATTTATTGTCAACTTTACAGGATCTAGAATCACCTTGAGGAATTATGTAGGTTCAGTTAGGCTCTGTGCATGCCTGTGAGTGATTATCTTAATGAGTTTCTTGAGTTGGGAGGGCCAATCCTAACTATGGGCTGGGTTCCTAGACTGTATATAAAGGAGCAATTTAGTTGAGTAAGCAGCATTCGTCACTCTCTTTGTCCTCCCTGCTGAAGTGATGATGAGATACTGGCTTCCAGCCCTTGACATGTTTTTTGACCACCATGATGGACTCTACCCTCTGAAACTGTGAGCTGAAGTGAACCCTTTTCCTTTTGATCAGGTATTTTGTTCTAGAAATGAGAAAGAAACTGATACACTGTGTCTGACATTACTGGGATGCACATCTTTTAAAGTAACTTATTGTCACTCTCCTACAAATTATTTTAAAGCACTTTCAAAAATTGATTTTTATAAAGAGTGTGAGGTTTTATTAAAAGTTTTGGTATTGAATCATCTGTTTTGGAAGTCTTAATTTTTATACTGAACACCTTTTCCCATATAGCTGCACATTTTAAATTAGGAAGTATTCATGATTTAGTCTTTCAGTTAAATGCTGAATGCAGATCTTAGAAGAACATGACTATAAAAATTGTGGCTTTGTTTTCCAAATGGCTTTATTTTCCTTTTTTTAAAATTTAAAATGGCAAATACTATTTATGTTCCACTGTAATAAGCTGAGAGCTATGAAGTCACAACTTTATTTATTTAATACAATACTGTTTTCCAAGCAAGCTGATAATGCAAGTGGATATAAGGAGCTGGATAGGGCAAAAATGAAAATTAAATTCATTCATTTAACAAACACAGCTATATATCAAATACCAAATTATGCTCTAGAATGTCTAAAAATATCAAACAAAGCCAGATATAATTGTTCATGCCTTGGGAGGCTGAGATAGGGAGGTCATCATGAATTCAAGTCAAGGGTGGGTTACAGAATGAATTCCAGGTAAGCCTAGACTGGAATAAGACCCTGCACCTCACCCCCCTACAAAAAGAACTCTGAAGAGCCTGATAAGCTTTTAGAAACTTACTGCCTCATAAAAACAAGAATGTAACACAAGAGATTGTTTCCTAGAGAGATCAGAGCACATAGTTTTGTGCTAGCCTTGAAAACCTGGTCAACTATTAGCCCCCAATGAAGATTTGGATCATCAAGGCAGATGACACAGATGGTCCAGTCATGCACTATATAGTGATGTTTCATCAGTGATAGCGGATGTGGATACATTCCCCCAGTGGTTTCCTAGAGACAAAGTAGCTGCCTCAGTTTAAGTATGCATGGTGGTACCCCTAATGACAGCATAGTTGCCTCACTTTAAGTATTCTATGCTGACAATGATGAAATCTCTTCTCAGAATGTGTTCCGACAGTTAAGTAACACATGACTGCAGTGGAAGACCAGAACTGGTCCAGAACTGGTCATTTAAAGGAATCCAGCAGGACCACACAGATTAATAAAAAGTTCATGAGGTTTGTTTTTTAAGGGGAGTAGTCTTGTTCTAGCCAATGTGGGGCACATTCCTGAAGTAGGCATGAATTAGCTGCGGCATTGGAGTTGAAAGGGAAGTCCAGGCAATGGTAGATGTGTAGTCAAGCAAGGCTGACAGCAGTGTGTAGTGGGGACTTTAGAGGTCATCAGAGGGTTTTATGTCAGAAGAGCATGTGGCTCTGTATGGGGAACACTTAGGAAGGTATTAAAGGCTGTTCTACAAGACAGAAGTCCAGAAGCAGGACAGGATAGAGAGAAGGGAGGCTGAGGAGTTGAGAAATATATCAAGAAGCAGTAAATAAAACAAAACCCACATGTCAAAATATCTTCTCTGCTTCTCTGAAATAACCAGCTGTAGAGATAATGCAAGAAGAATGGAATCAAATGCTTCTTGCTTCATTTCATTTTTTTTTTGAAATTTTAACTAGATTGAAGAGAATCTTCTAAACATAACTGAAGGTAAGAAGTATATAAGTATATAAAGATAAAAGTTCAAGACAAAGGAAAATTTCAAAGCTTTAATAGGGGATGTTGTCTGTCCTTATGTTTGCTTATCAAGAAATTCTTTTATTTTAAACAGACTCCATTGATTTTCAATGAGTTTATAAGGACGAACATGTCTTATATATTGGCCATGTTCTATTAGGGAAGAGTGACATTATTTTCTATCCTATCATACATGTGTTGGTATATTTATTACTCTACTGACATATATAAGTTTTAGCCTGGAAACATTTTCTTCCTATACAGAGGGAAGCAGGATCCATCTGGCACCTGTACTCCCAGCATTTGGGAGGTGGAGGTAACAGGCTCATGAGGATCAATCAAGAGTTCATAGCCAGCAGCTCCACTGTATCAGGACATTGAGGTTGAGGCCATCGTGAGCTGTATGAGAACTTGTCTTAGGAGAAAAAATAATTACCTAACGTCTTTCCTTAGAAACATAATTTAAACTGTCTTTTAAGGAATCATTAACTCCAGAGAATATCCCTGGCTTCCATATGAAAATAATTTTCTTGATCTCCCCTGAATCCAGCCACTCATTTCTCTCTGTTTTGTTTTCCACGAAGTTCTTTTAAAACATGAAATACCCATATGTATCATTGCTCCTTCCCTCCAGCAGCCACACTCCCCACCACATATTTACGTAATCTAAGGGCCAGTTTATCCATCTGTGCCTGTCATGTGGGCATCACTCTGAGGCCTCTCCAGGTGGCATTGCATTAATTCTCTGTTCCACATCTCTGGAGGAGCCATGCTCACTCAGGACTCATCCTGAACCTATCGAGGAAGGATGTGGATGACATCACGGGAAGATTTTACACGACTCTGTCTAGACTGCCAAAACACTCTGTGGTGGGAGAAAATTGCGTAAATATGGGCTACCAGGAAACAAGCATTTTCCTTCTCTCCTTGTGGTCTTTTTTTTTTTATTTTTTTGGTATGGGACAGAGTGCAGCCTGGGCTGGATATTCTGTAAATTACACTCTTTGAATCATGTAATAATAACTCAAGGACCAGAATGATTTAATGCCATATGGTAAGTCAAATGTGGTGATCATCTCAGACCAAAGAAATAAATAGAAGCAGCAAGTGACTTTGAGCTTGTTTAACTTACGTGTTTCTTTCAGATTTTGTAGCTTTATCTGAGGTTTTGTGGGCATTCTAGATAGACTCTTCATGAAGATGGACAAATGGTGATCTATTTTCTCCTTTGGCTGAAAGATAGTCTAGCCAGAAACAACCCGTGGATACATAGGAGACCCTCTTTCCCTGCACGCTAACTACTCTGGGATCCTGTAGAGGCCCGTATAAACTTGGAGCAAAGGTCCCAAATGATTCCCATGTGCCAGACAACATTTTTTTTTTCCTCAGAAATCAAAGTCGCACTGGCTTAAGGTGATTACTGGTGTATTCCAACCCTCCCCCCCAAAAGTGTAGTTCAGTGAGTATCCTTTACAGAGGTTTTCCGTTTTATTATTTGAATTCTTCTTTAACCCTAGAATGATTTTTAAAATTAGAAAACAGATGAAGTTCTTGAAGAGTCAGGTTCAGGTGAGACTATACTGTGGGCAGTATTTACCTCTATCTTAAAACAAAACCTAGAATATGAAGATTCATTACAGGGCTAGACAGATGCTCAGTGGTTAAGGCACTTGCTTCTAGTGCCTAAGGCCCTGGGTTCAATTCCCCAGGACCCACATAAACCAGGTGGTGGCCCTGATGTGCTCTCTCTCTCTCTCTCTTTCTCGCTCTTTCTCTCTGTACTTGAAAATGAATAAATAAAATATTTTTTTAAAAAGATTCATTATATATAATTGAATTTGAAATCCTACAAAATGTTACTTTTTCTTCTTCTGCATTTCCCTCTTTGGGGTGGTTTTCCATGTTTTTCCTCTTCTGACTACCATCATGTTGTTTTAGCTTAGCCCACTCTGTTCCATGACAGCCTAGCAGGGATCTAACTTTTCCAGGGACAAGTTGAAGATTAGTAAACCTTCACTAGGGTGAACTATTTGTACACTATATAAGAAACTGTCTATATTTCCTGGCATAAAATACCTATGAGTTTTATTATGCTTCACCATTATCTGATTTAGCTGTTATCTGGTTGGTGGCTTTTCTCTTGGCCTCACTTGGGATATTTTATGAGGTTACATTCAAGTGACAGTTAAATTTTGGGTGGCAAATGGTGTTTGACAGTTGGTTGCTCAAAATGTGGCAAGTTTTGAGAGGGGCGGAGTCTTTTTCAGCTGTGGATGGGCTTAGCTTAGGGGACAGAGTATCTGATACTCAACCACTCAATGGTCACTAGAACACCCCAAGCCAGTGAATTTCTCAAGTCCAGTGTTTAAGACCACAGAGAATTGACTGGTGTAGACAAAACAGAAGGGCAAGTTAGGCAAAGCTTTATTCTTAGAAAGTAAAGGTGCTAAACTGGGAGGGGCCCCAACTAGGTAACTTTCTTGGTGACTACCAAGGGGTGCTTATAGCCTCAGGGGTGTAAATTCTGCATCAGTCAGGGTGGACTAGATTGGTTACTTTGAATGTTTATGGGGGCTCTTGATACAAAAGGAACATAGGCACACGGAATGGTGGTTAGTTGACATCTTGGTGAGCCATGGTTAAGTCAAGGCTTTAAAATTCAGTGCATAGGTCAGAACCATGATCTCTGGGCTTGTCATTAGTAATATTCTTTTTGTACCTGTAACCTTGACTAACTACCTACAAAATGGAGGCTGACTTATGTCTAAGTCTCATCACATCAAAAGCCTCTCTTCCGATCTCTCATCTTCCAGGGCCAGTCTCAGTGGCTTCTTTCTCCACTAGGGTAGCCCAGAGCTCTTACATGGCGACTTGCAGCCCAAATAACAAGGAACACCCACAGTTCAAGGAAAGTGAACAGAAGCTTCATGTTGCATCTGGAACTATCTTTAATCAGTAACTAGGCATGTCGTTATTGGGAAATGAGAAGAAAAAGGGAGAAGGGAGGGAAGGAGGCGAAGAGAACAGCAAGCAGGGAGGAAAACCAAAACTTCTCAGAAGTCATGTCTGTATTGTTGGGCATATTACATAGCATGACCACCATACAAATATGATATTCTACAACATGCTTTTTGCTAAAAATGCACCAGGCGGGGACATTTTACATTCACTAAAGTCATCCTATTATGATCATATTACCACCTTTCTGAGAGAAGAACTTTCCATCTTCCCCCTAATCTGACACATTTTAATTCAGGCATCACTTCCAGAGAATTGGAGCCAATCAGCCTTCCTCATCACACCACAGTCTTCTCCTGCACCATACAGGAAGCTGGAGAACCTGAGTAGACTGCAATTAAACACTCGATAAGCAGTGGCAGTATGAGTGTGCAAAGGCACAAAAGTGTGAGGTGGGTGAGGAGAACGTGCAGTCGGAGTGAAAAGTAAAATTTGCATGAGAAATCCACAACTCACTGGCCACCAGGCTCTTGCTTTCCTACAGTGTAGAGATAGAGCAGGCTGTTGAAGGAGACACATATGTAAATTTACCTTGTGAGCTCCAAAATGTTCTCCAAATGCAAAATTACCAAAGGGGCAGATGAGCTGTGGTACAAGATAAACTGGAGAAGTCTGTGGTGGGTTACAGGAAGAATATTCGAGGAAACAAGTCCAGTAGAGCTGGGAGAGATGAAAACTCATGTACAGCACATATGCAGATGACCCAAGAAAGGTGCTCTGGATCTGTAGCTCACATTACGTGCTCCGCAGTTGAATTTACATTCCTGGTTTAGTCTGGAGACCAGTATGCATCATTTAGAAAGTCTTCCTTGGGCAGTTTTATATGCAGTGCTTCTGCAGTTGCATTTAAGTAGAGATGCTCTATGAAGAGAGGTTACATATGTGACAGGTCAGGCATGCTCCATAGACCCCTTCCCCTTGAGTGGGAGGTGTCTCTAGCCAAAGCCCAAACCTAGATGCAAAGGCTGATTGGTCAGGTATATACCAATCAGCTGTCTCTTTGACTTACCTAGTGGAAATTTTAAAAGCTTCCCTAGAACAATGGCCAGTCTCTTCTACCTCACCTATATGGCCTAGAAGAAGGATCTCTCTAGGGACTGGTAATGCCACCCCAGCCCCACACCATAGCCTAATGGCTATGATGAAGGGCTGGATTTCTCTTCCACATGAGTCTTTCTTTCTCATGATTTTTCCATTTCCTGCTTGTTTAGCTGAGCAGCATAGATTCTCCCACGTGTTCTCCCCACACTGGTGGCTGGAGAACTCTGTCCAGCCACCTCATGTCCCCTTAAATAAAGTCTCCCACTATACCTTAATATTTGGTTGTCTATGATTTTAATTCTTTAACTTTGTAGACAAGAATTCAAGCACTCCTTAAATTTTGGGATGCGTTGGATTTTTTGCTGGGCATTATCTAAATTCTAATCCTCAGCTCACCCTTCTACACATAGTTATTTTAAAGTCCATAACTGCTGGTCCCTCAGGTCTCAGAATAATCAGCTGATTTACACTGATTTGGAAATGATACTGAGCCTCTAGGATGCATCAGGCTTCACCAGAACAAAAGATTCAGAGAAAATTGCTTTGGAAAGAGCAGTAGACACATTATTGCTGACTCGGATGAGTTCTCTCACTTTGAACAAATGTAAAGAACACAGGAATGGGGGGTGGGGAGAGGCTTTTCCCTTTAGTGTAAAGGATGCAAAGGGTGTGTCTTCACTTTACAAAAGCCTAAGAGCAGAGATGACATGAATTTTTGCATTTATGGGGAGTGAAAAGTTGCCTAAGGGTGAGGTGATATCCCTGAATAGGATTTCTTTGGTTTCCTTGGTGAAATACAAAATGCTGCTGTCTCGGATAGGCGATGACTCACCAGTAGAGAGCCTGCCTTGAACCTGCAGCTCTAAGAACTTGTGCATCATCTCAAGAAAGACCAAAGCAGGTCCAGGGCTGTGCATCCAGGATGAGCCAGCAGCCAACTGAGCAGGATTAAAGATGATGCAACTACAGTGATTCTAGACTTGGGAAAGAGGAGCTGGGTGGTGAGACAATCCCGCCTGGCTCCACTTCACCTAACCTGACACAGATGCTGAATAAATGGGAACAGCAGGATAGCTCAGGTTTATAGGTGATGGTCTGCCCTTGAGCTTTATGAGGTCAGTACTTAAAGTTTTCTGCCTTTCATAGTTGTAAATCTAGAAGATACATTTGTTTGTAGAGCTGAGACAGACTACCTCAAATAGTCCAGAAGAGCAGAGCTCACGGGTATCAAATGTGTTGTCTCTTTCTTGTTACTTGTTCTGTATTTTAGTTTTCTTAATTTTCCTACTTGAGTACAATGGAATTATAACACAATCTCTCGCAATACCTTCTACTGTCTCCCCTTCCCCTCTTTCCTCCCTTCCACTGAACTAAACTCAGGGAATATTGCAGACAAGGGAGAAACAGGCAGAAAGGATGGAAAAGCCAGAGGATAAGGAGGAATACTTTGGGACACTATCTTCCAGCTTTGTGTCTGTTACTCTGTTACTTCATGACTTCACAAGACCTCAACAATGTTGAGCTCATCAACAATTCAACATGGATGACCAAGGAGAGAAAAACAAAACAAAACAGACAAACAAACCAAAAAACAATCATCAAAATAAAGGAGAGACTAGTCAGATTGGTTTTAAAGAAAGGAGTTCCTGGGAAAATCTGGCTTGGGAATACTGCATTGTAAAATCATGAGATAGTGAATCTAAGTTTGACTATTAGCATATTCCTCAAATAGAATATATCTAAAAAAGCTTATAAATTAATACTTTGAAAGCCCACTCAATGTTACTTATATAGTTAAAGTCCTAAAATGTGAATATGTTTAAAAGTATTCTTTACATATTTACTGGTACTTCCTATTTTATTTAAGTATCGATGATTAATTACAAATGAAAAATGAAGCAGTTGCAAGGAAAAAAGGGATAGAGTTGTTTGAGGGAATGCCTTTGAACTACGGATAGATTACAATAAATGAAACTGGTGGGTACTAAGGAGAAAATTGCTGTAAAGAGCAGCAGAAAAGGAGGCTCTGATCTCCAGTGGCTTAACCCAACTTCTCCTAAATTCTCCATACTCTCACTGGACTCTGGGATCATGGCTGTATTGAGAAGTAGCACTGTGTTTTATAAACGACTCAGTCACAGCAGCTCAATACAGGAAGCCTGCTGTGAATAGCAGCATGAAGTATTGAAGAGTGTGCCTGACACTCTTCAACTAAGAGTGCCATCTGATTAATCTTTTTTTCTATGTTTAAATTTTTAAAAACTTTCATCATATATTTTCATTGTGTGTGGCACTATGCTATATAAGGATATTTACATACAAGATAGTGTATGTAGAATATATTTTCTCCTTATCAACCACTTTCTCTCTTCTCTCCCCTCCCACTTCCATTACCACTTTGTTCCCCTAGAAAGTTTTACATTACGTTTATGTCATCGTCCATACATGTCTACTGTATTAATGTAAAATCAATGAGAGAAAGCATAATATTTATGAGAGAAATTTATAAAATTTCATAAAAATTCATAAAATTTGTGAGAGAAAGCATAATATTTGCTTTCTTTAGATAGGCGTAATTTGCTTAATATGATCTCCAGTTGCATCCATTTTTCTGTAAATGACATAACTTTGCTCTTTTATGGATGAAAAATTCCACTCAGTACATGTAGCATATTTTCTTTATCGATTCATTGTTGTCCAACACCTAGGCCGGTTCCATCACATATTGTAAAGAGCTCTGCAGTAAACACTGATGTACAGGTATCTTTGTGATATGTTGATTTGGAGTCCTTTGGGTAAATAGGAGTGGAATAGCTGGGCCATATGGTAGATCTATTTTTGTTTTTTGAAGAAACTTCACACTGAATTTGATAGTGGCTAGATTACTTAACATTCCCACATCCACATCAGTGTTTTCCTGTGGTTTATTTTCTTGATGGCTGTCATTCTGTCTGGAGGAATGGAATCTCAGTGAAGTTTTGGTTTGCAGTTCTCTGTTGGCTAGTGAAAGCCAATGTTTCTTCGTGTGTTTGTTGGCCATTTGTGTCTCCTCTTTTGAGAACTATTACTTTTATTATTTACTTATTGTATTGATTTCTTATTCTTTAGTTTTTTAAATTCTTTCTATATTGTAGCTATTAATCCTGTCAGATTTATAGCAAAGATTTTTCTCCAATACTGTGGGCTGTTTCCCCACTGCACTATGCAGAAAGTCTTACCTTCATGCATATACTATTGGCATTATTTCTTGAGTGACTGGAATCCTATTCAGAAAGTCCTTGCCTATGTAAATATTTTAAAGTGTTTTCCCTACATTTTTCTTTAACAGTTTCAGAATTTTCAGAATTTCAGGTCTTATATTAAAGTATTAGATCCATTTGGAGTTGATTTTTTAAAACCTTTTTATATTTTTTCTTGAGTGTTAGTAAATATGTATCTGTATCTTTGACTGGATGATATATGTATATATGGGTGCATGCGTACCACGGCACATATGTGCAGCTTGGGGGAGTTTTTATTCTCTTCTTTTTTACCTTGTTTTGAGCCAGGTTTCTCTTACCACTATGACCTGTAAGCTTCTGTTTTCTTCTGGCTCCACTTCCCATTGCTTTAAGTGCATGTATAGACTGCCATTTTCACAATATTATTTCTTTCAGTCAATTCTCATGGGAAGTATTTCCATTTTCTAGTGTCTTCAATTTATTTCTTCAGTATTTTAAGGGTTTCATTATGTAGATCTTTCATTTCCTTCGTTAGGTTTATTCCAAAGTATTTTTTTTGCAGCAATTGAGAGTGGGATTATTTCCTTAATCTCTTTATCAGCAGATTTGCTGTTGGCATATAGAAGGGATATTGATTTTTGTATGTTAATTTTGTAATCTACCACTTGGGTGAAATTGTTTATCAGATCTAAGAATTTCCTGTAGAGTCTTTAAGGTTTTATGTAGAGAATTATATCATCTTCAAAGAAGAAAATTTTGGCTCCTTCTTTTCCTATATGTATCCTTCCTATTTCCTTCACTTCTCTCATTATTCTAAGACTCCAAGAAGTATACTGAGTAAGACTGGACAAAGCAGACACCCTTGACTTGTTCTTTTCTTTCTAACTTTTCATTAGAAATCTCTGCACATATAGATACTATACCATGATCAAAATCTCTTCCCTCTTCTTTCTCCCTCTCAAATCCCCCTCCATTGAATCCTTTCTTTGTTCCAACTAGCCTCTCTTATATTTTGATACCATCATTTTGTCCCTATCATTATGCAGGTCTTGTGTAGATAGCATTAGCCACTGTGAGGTCATAAATATTATGGCCACTTTGTGTCTAGAAGACAGCATTGCAAAGCACTCTGCCTCTTCTTTTGGCTTTCACATTCTTTCTACCACTACTTCCAAAATGGGTCCTGAGTCTTGGAGGGTGTGATAGAGATATGTCTCTTAGTACAGAATACTCCACTGTTCTTCCCAGCAATTTTGAGTTTTGAATCATCCCTGTGGTCACCACCATCTGAAAAGTGAAGATTCTCTAACCAAAAGTAAGAGTAGTATTAATGCAAGAGCATAAACATAAGTATTTAGAGGGCATTTTGATGGGTATAATATATCCATTTAGTCAGACATCTGTAGAATTCCACCTCTCCCAGTTTTATGATCTCCCTAGTCATAGGCTTTTGATTAGGTTTGTAGTACCAGAAAGGAAGTCCATCCTTTAAAGATGGCCTCAAGTCTAATCAGAGAGCAGTTGGTTTTCTCCATAACAGACATATTACCATTGCACCAGTTGGTATGTTTTGCCAGGCTGAGCAGTTGCAAAGCTTGTAGCTTTTTTTTTTTCCAAACTGACCTGTTAGTAATCTTGGGTAGGTCTCTGATATTGTGACTGGAATGTGGCCCTCACAGTAGGGGTCAGGATGGGATGGAAGGAGGCACAGAGGAGTTAGCAACATCTGGATGGAAAATTCTAGAGACTCAAGAAGTCAACAAATCTAGGAAAGGGTTGTAAGACCCTGCCCTAAGGCTATATAATGTGAACAGAAATCTCTCCTCCCTGCATGTTTGCTGATGTGGGGGTGGGGGATATTGGTGATGGCTTCTCTCTCTCTCTCTCTCTCTCTCTCTCTCTCTCTCTCTCTCTCTCTCTCTCTCTCTCTGTTTAGACCTGTGAAAGGGGGCCAGCCTCTTTCACCATTATAGATTTTTCCCTGGGTTTGTAGCTTTAATAAATCCTTTCATCCCATAACTGTGCCTGGTTTTTGGAGGTTCATCACAGTGGCATGTGGTTGACTATGACAGTTTTGGTACCAGGAGTGGGGTAATATCACTGAGATGAATCTGACCATGTGGATTTTGGTCTTATGGAACTTGTTGATGGAGGAATGGATATGGATTTGGTACTTGCAATTGAAGACACCTTCCAAAGTGGTAAGCCAAGTTTTATGGACTATTCTGGTAAGAACTTGAAATTGCCAAGTGCAAAGAGAATTCCATTTGGAGACTTGGCTTAAAAACTTTCTAAGGGGGAGGAGAGACCACAGAGAGCTTTATTGGAAGTGCATTGCTGGAATAAGGTGTGGATGCATTGTGTTGCCCATGTCCAGAGAGCTTGATCAACGTTAAATATAAGTAATGGACTGATGTGCTTGGATAATGACATGGAACTAAATTTAAAGATTTAATGTTGGAAAAAACTAAAGCAAGTTAACTTGCTGGCACAGATACTGGCTTTAGGTTCCTGAAGCTCCCACTGTCAATACATTAGCAATCCTGAAGAAGATAACCTTCTACATTGAAACAATGGAAAGGATAGCTGAGGTGTTTCCACCCAGGTAAGACTGAATGATAAACTATGCAAACTCTTTTAGAAGGAGATAGCTAAAAGGAAGGAACTTGCTCTTAAATGTCATGATTTATTTCCTCTCTGAATTAACAACACGATTGTGTCCTGCCTACCTGGTATTGCATGTGGAAGCATGAAAAAATGCATGCATGGTGTGGGGTCATGAAGTACACATAGTTCCAGGAGTTGCTGCTGAGATTTGGTACAGAACAGAGCATGAAGTCTCTGATCAGCAAGTGAAGCAGTTGGAAGATAGTCTGTGGTTTGCAATGGAGACCCAAAGATGCTTTGGATATAGCAGGACTGTGCAAGGGCTGCTATGAAGCGCTATTGTCTCAAGGGTGGAAAATTTCTCCAGCTGCTCAGCCAAGCTGTAGGGGTGGAATTGGAAAATCCAGAAACTGTCAATCACTGGTTGTGATATCAGACTTGAACTACAGATCTTTGGTGTTTGCCTAATGGTTGTTGAGTTTGCATTAGTCTAGTCTTTCCTTTTTATGCCTCAAAGCAGTTGGAAATATTTACTTCTACCATTATATGCTGAAAGCATGTAACTTGTTTCGATTTTACAGAACTCACAGTTAAGGGACCTTTGCTTTGTGTTGGGGAGATTATGCATTTCCCATTGTATGTGGGATAATTATTTCATGTTAGGCAGAATTGTGATCTTGTGGGTCTTCATTTGGAAATTAAGTATGATGTAAGGAGATATTTTTGATGTCAAGTAGACAAGGGGTGAACTTGTGATGGTTAAGTCTTGTTGTTAAATTGACCTGTTAGTAATCTTGGGTGGGTCTCTGATGTTGTTTACAGGAAGGCAGCCTCTCAGAAGGGAGCAGCAGGAAAGGAGACTTAGGGAGGCTAGGAACAAACATCCCTTGCTGGGATGGAAGTTCAGGAAGGAAAATTGCAGAGACTCAGGAAGTCAACAAGTCTGGGAAAGGGTTGCAAAACTCCACCTTAAAGCTATATAAAGGGAATAGAAATCTCTCTGCTCTCCTCCCTCCCCCACCACCACTTATCTGGCTGCTAGTGCTCGTCATCCATCTCTTTGAAGGCATTGGAACGAAGTCTCCTCAGCCATGTAGCCTGGACTGAAAACCAGTGACTCCCCACTAAGCCTTTAGGCCTTCAGTGCTGGATTGGGACTGCTGAGGCATCCAGGCATGTGGACTAGCAGCTACTGGTTCCTTGACTCTCAGATCTGCAGACTTCTATTGTGGGACTGCTGTGAGATAATCCAATAAATCTCTCTTTTTATTAACTACAATTCATGCTGCTGGTTCTGTTCCTCTGGAGAACCCTGACTAATACAGAGTTCACTGTTGGTTAAGATTGTTGATAACTTTTCTTACTCAACAGGCTGCATAAGTCTTTCTAACATCCTGATAACTAGTCAACAAGGAGGAGATTTCCAGCTCAGCTCCAGCTTTATTGCTCAGTGACCAGTAGCTTACCTTAGGTTTCTCTTGATGTTAGAGAAATGTTTTGAGTTTTTCCATATTAAGCATGATATTAGCTATAGCTTTGTCACATATTGCCTTAATTATGCCAAGATATTTTCCTTCTAACCCTAGTCTCTTTAGGACTTTTGTCATGAAAGAATCTTGGATTTAAAAAAAAAACCACAAGTGTACTGCATCTGTTGTGAAGATTGTGTGATTTCTGATATTAAGTGCATCTATGTGATGTATTACATTTATTGATTAGCATATTATATTAGTTACCTTCTCATTGATAGGACAAAATATCTGATCAAAATCAATATAAGTAAAAAAGGTTTATTTTAGTTTACAATTCCAGGTCCATCATGGTGTGGAAGGCATGGTGGTCCCACCTCATCATTTCGGTTATAGGCATGTGCTGCCATGCCTGGCTTTTTAGGTGGGGATTGAGGATATAACTCATATGCTCATGCTTATGCCACAAACAATCTTACCCATGCAGCTATCTCCCCAGACTCTGAATTATTTTTCAGTCACCCTAATTCTTTCAGTGGAAGAGTTTGCCATGTTCATGAGGAACTACGTTATAGTAGGGTTGAGGTGTGAGTTTTCTCTGCTAAACTGGTATTTGTGGCATCAGATTCAATCTCTAGGGCTCAATTTAAAGTGGAATTCTGCATGTAGGACACTCGCTATCAGAGGGTAGGCTCACTATAAACACACACTAACCTTTAAGAATAATCAATCCTTAAGTTTTAGGCATTTAAGACAGCATGATGTTACTGTGATATTCTTTATTGTGGGTATCATTGGAAAGAAAAATATAGAGTCAGTCTATAATTAAATTGATTGAGAAAAAGAGAAAATAAAATAGAAGGGGGAACAACAGAGACAAGGAGAGGATGAGATAGTTTTGTCTAAAGGTATAATGAAGAGAGGCTAAAATAGAAGCATCAAATAACCTAAATAAGCCTTGGGTTTCAGGGAGCTGTGGCATAGAAAGTACATAAAACAGGCTTGCCTGTGTTCATTGGGAAAGTCTACCAAAAGGAAAAGAAAAAGGGGAAAGAATAGAGGAAAGGAAGAAAAAAGAGAATATAAAAGGAGAGAAAACAGAAGAGCAGAGCTGGCCTTTTACATTGTCATTGGATATTAAGTAAAGGAGCAAGAGGTTTGCAGAAGAAAGCTCTGTGTGGGTAGAGTCTGAATGTAGTCTCTTCTGATTGCTGGCCACAGCTTGGACTTTTGGCTTTTATGCTCCTTTGTAAGGTCAGGTCATAAATGATAGTCTCATCTGTGGGAGGTCCTTCACACAGAGTAACAGATGATGGTCAAATTTCTAGGTGATAATTTCTGAGGTCAAGGTCAGGTCAAAGTCACTGGTCATACCTCTTGCTGGTCTTTTGGGAGTCTGGTTGGGGTGCTGTCCTTTTTGATGTTGGGCAATCCTCTTGGAACCTGTATCTATGTTCTCCTGAAGACTCTGTCTCCAATCAGGTTTGTACCTGTGGGTTCTGATTCAAAGTACACCTCCCTCCCTCCCTGTAGTCTAGAGGTGTTTAATGCTCCAGCACAGTTTTCCTGGAGGCAGCTCCCAGCCTTTCCTGTCTCAATTATCTCCTCTTGGGGCTATAATCAATATTCTCTAACACCCTGGTTCTTCCATAGTTCTGGAGTCTGGGAAGTTCAAGATCAAAACACTGAAAGATTTGGTGTCAGATAAGGGTCTTCTTCAGAATGGTGCCTTCTTCTTTGTCCTTACATGTTGGAAAGGCTTTTTATTATTCTTTGCATGTATGTGTATGTCTGTATATGTGAGAAGTATGTGGTGTGTGTGTGTGTGTGTGTGTTGTGCATATCCATGCAAGTGTACATAGAGGCCAGAGGAGAGCACTGGATGTCCTCCATCCACTGCTCATTATTGTATTTCCTTGGATCAGACTCTCTCATTGAACCTGGAGCTGCTATTTTCAGTCAGACTGGCAGAGCAGTAAATCTCAGTGATTCTCCAGTCTCTGCTCTGTGCAGGATTATTGCTATTGGTATGCATGGTACTTGGGAATTGAAGTCAGTGTGAATCAGGCCTTCATGCTTAGTGAGGCTACCTTCCCTACCCTCTCCTTAAAAATTCATATGAATTTCTCTTTCTAAAGCTGAAGCATCTTTCAAAAGTTAGAAACACAATGGTTCCCAAAGTAGTTCTTCACCATGGAAGAGGCAGCAGAAAGAGTGTAATAGGACTGGGAAAATGTCTCAGCAGTTAAAGGCATCTGCTTGCAAAGCCTGTTGTCTCTGGCTTGATTCTCCAGTGCTCACATAAAGCCAGATGCACAAAGTTGTGCGTGCATTTGGAGTTCATTTACAGATGTTAAAGGCCTTGAAGTTCCTATTCTTTCCCACTGTAAATAAAATTAATTACTAAAAGAGTGTAAGAGCCAAAGGTTGGGGAGGAGTGCTTTGGAATGTTATCTTCTGGGCATAAGGTGGACCTTTCATTTATGTCCCTTCAGCAGCTGTCACTACCTGCACAAGACTTGTACAATATTCAGCCTATCAATATTTTGAAATGGATGATGGAGGAGCAACAACAACAAAATAGGCAAAGGGCTAATCAGCAAGAATTAGGGGTTCAGTAGAGGGGGAAAGGTGGAGTGGCAACAGTAAGGAATAGAAGGTGATTATGATCAGAACACATGGACATGTTTAAAAATTGTCAATAATAAAGTTAAAAGAAAGCTCTAGAAGGAAAAGGGAAGTTCTTGGAAACAGAGAGAAGTGGGAAATAATATGTATAAAATATAAAATATACATTATGTATACATGAGCATTTATATACACATATATGCAGTTATGTTTATTTAAAGTGGCATCCATGTGAAACCAGAACAAATCAATCAAATTAATCTAACATCATTACTGAGAAAATAAGTTTCTTTGCATTTTTAAATTGGCATATGTAATGTTTGTTTTTTAAGCTGGAAAGAAAATGTACTGAGTAAAGGTGTTTTTTTTTAAATTTAGAATGTTTGGCTAAGAGCCCAAGACTTATTTATGTAGATTGCTCTGGGAGATGCTTTGTCATATCCTGTTTCTGGATTAAGGTGCATTTGTTTTGCTTTTAAGCTTTAGAGTAATGAGAAACAGGAAGGCAAAGTGAATTCACTGGATATTACCTACGTGGAAGCCTTCTGCTTCAATGTGGAAACAGATTGTCTGAGTGATCCAACTAAAGTTGTGATTCATTGATGACTGGGTCAAAGACAATTTGATGACCAAAATGTACAAACTGCAATGCTAAAGGGGTGTTCTAGTCTACTGCTCCAATATCAGGAAGAGTGGGCTCATCCAGTAATCATTTTCCTTTGTTTTGCATGTGTGTATGTGCAAGTGTGTATTCATGTTTGCGTGTGTGTGTGAGCACATGAATGTGGCATCCAGAGGATAACCTCATGTGTCAACCTCAGGAATGTTCTTTTTGAGGCAGAGTACCTTGTTGGTCTAGAGCTCACCAATTAGGTAGACTGGCTGGCCAGTGTGCTCCAGGGATCTGCCAGTCTCTGTCTTCCTTCCTAGTGCTGGGATTACAGGCACAAATTTGGCATTTTGTGTGGGTCCTGAGGATTGAGCTCAGGTCCTCATACTTGGAGGCAAGCACTTTACTGACTGAACTATCTCCTCAGCCCTATAAACATTTTTCTTTTTTTTTTTGCTAATACAAACATCTTTTATTATTTTTTTATTGTCCATAATGAGTTACATTGTTTAGTGGGCCAACAATGAGTTGTTATCCCCAATTCCTCATTGCCCCCCTCCCCCTCCCCAGTATGCTGGATATCCTCCTCCGTGGGTCGTCTGGATCAGTCTTTGTAGTAGGGGACCATGGATAGCCTAGTATTCAGCAGGGTTCTCCTGACCCAAGAGTGTTGTTACTGAGGGGTGCCATGCCTCTGATATTCTCCCCCACCACGGCTCTCACAATCTTTCCGCCCCCTCTTCCACTCAGTTCCCTCTAGCCCAAGTAATAAAAGACAGGAGAAGGGCATAAAAGGGATACAAATCGGAAAGGAAGAAATTAAACTATTCCTCTTTGCAGATGACATGATCCTTTATATATCAGACCCAAAGAATAGTATCAGTAACCTCTTGAAGGTGATTAATGATTAATTTCTATATGCAGAGAACATTTTTCTTTAAGTAAAGTCTCAAATACTTTTCCCATTCTGCCCAGAGAATGTGTGTGTCTATCTGTGCATGTGAGAAGTATGTGGTGTTGACGTTGGGCAACCCTCTTGGAACCTCTAGAATGAAATTGATTGAGAAAAAGTAGAGAAAATAAATAAAATAGAAGGGGGAACTAACTCAACTAACTAACTATGCAGAAGAGATACTAGGCACTAATCAATGGGACAAGTTTATACATGAGTATATGTTATACATTTATATCTACTACACCAGTGATTCAGTACATATTTTTCAGTACTTCTGTTAGATTCATGTTTTTGATGAATGTATCTTCCACAAACTGCTTGTAGGAAGGTGTCATTTAATAAACCCAATCTTTTTACATTGTGATACAATATTGTCATCTACAACAACTCAAGAACTGCACATTCACATTACAAAAATACCTTGCAAAAATATTCCCTGAGGTTTTAAGTGACTATATAGCTTTGTGTTTTTCCATTCATATCTTCCCTGTATCACATATGACCACATGGGCCATGGGTTGGATAAATTTCTAGCTATTTGTTGTCACTACATATGGAAATGTTCAATAAATATTCCCGGTAATGAAAGGGAATAAAATTCCTTCCTAGTCATTTTCAACTGTGATGTTTTTCAAGTGTTGCCACCTCTCTTAAATTCTTTGTTAGAGACGGTCGGTCATTAACTTAGTCACTGTATGAGAGGTGAATGAGTCAATGCTGATGAGAGTGAATTTTCCACTTTTTTTTTTTTTACTTTTGCAACAACTGTAAGGCTGCTGGTGTATGACAAACATCTTGACACAGGTCAGATTTAATAATCCAGACCATTTCTACATCTTCATGTAACAGATGTCCCCTTTTGCTCTTAGAGCACTTCTAGCTTGGCTACTAATTATAATCAACTAGGAATAAGTGGTTTTGTTTGCAAGTTACAAGTTCTTCCTTATCTAAGCTTTTCTTTACTTTTCAGAATAATTTTTTAAAGTCCATCTATATTTATATTCAAATATTAGATGGACTTGAAAACCAAGCAATGATTTTGACATTTTAATTACTGTGGTCAGTCTGCTTAAAAGTGACTGAAACCAAATAATTGGCTCAAATTTCTGCTTGATAGTTGCAAAATCTATCATATGATTGGAGTCCTGAATGCCTACATCCTGACAGAAGCATTTTTCTGTAGATGTCATCTAACCTTCTTTTTGTTGTTTTTTCTGTGGTTCTGTTTTTAAAGTTACTCCCTTTTAAAAACCTATTTTATTGATAATTTTCAAATATGTCCACAATCATCGTAATCCCCTCCCATTGCTTTCGTTAAGTCTTTACCCCACTCCCCTTCCACTGTACGCTTCCTCTTTGAGACTTGTCCCTTTTCTATTTTGATGTCTTTTTTCCCTTTCCTTTGTCATCCATATGACAAAGGTATTTAATATTGATGGGCCCGCTATTGTGCAGGTCCTGTGCAGGTAGCCAAGCTGCCATGGGGTCATGAATGTAATAGCCACTTCATGTTCAGGGGATAGTTTTCCAAAGCACTCCTCCTCTTTTACATGACTCAGCACGCTTCGTGAGTTCCAAGCAGATACAAGGACTAAAACAGCTCAGAAAACTTATACTCTAGAAGGCAAAATCCAAAGAGACCAAGACAAGTGGAAGAAAACTTAAGATAGTTCTTAGAGACACTACTGTAAAAGTTCATCTGAAGAGGTAAAGCAACATCTGGGAGGTAGAAAAAGATAAATTGTCAACTTCAAGAAGTCAAACCCAAAAGATCACAGCAAAGAATTCCATTGAATTTCTGGAAGAATTTATTTGAATCATTAAAATAATTTCATTTGCCTAATTCAACTGAATTATTAGATTTTCATCTCATTTTTTTCAGCAGTATGAAAATAAGCAACATTCCAATCATTTATATGATTATAGTCTTAACTGCTTTTTACTTCAGAAAACTCCACTCCACTAAATTTCCTTTTCTTCATCTATTTTCACTAGTTTTTTTTTTTCTTTTGCTGACTTTCTTTCTTTGACCTTTTCTTCTCAACTTCCTTTCAAATTTCATAGAGGCATATGTTGGGGTATAGCCAGGTTTGGGCAATAAGCTTAAGGCAGGAAGGTGTGGTTTTTTGGGTGGAGGTGGTAAGAAGGTTTTTAGTTCTTTTATTTTCTCATTTCAGGTCTTGGTAAAATACAGGCTTTGTATGTGTGGGTGTTTTTCTATGAAGTGCAGGTATGCACAACTCTATTTTCTCAAGTGAGTAATGATGAGTATGCCCATCCTGGAATAAACTATGAATTTATATTAGCCATAAGGGTGACTATAGTTAGAGGCAACTTTACTTGGTGGTCAACTTTTCAAATAATGCAATCAATTAGAGTCAAACAAACTACTTGGCCAAAGGAAATTAGGAAGATTGATGTCTTCTTTTGAATTTTATTTTTAGTGGGAATAGTGATGTTTTTATTTGAAAACATCACTCTAAAGGGATAAGTCCCCTCATAGGACCAAGCAAAATTTAATTCAGCATTGTTTGAGAAACATAGCATAGTGAGCTATTATTTTCCAATAAAAGGGAGAAAAATTAAAAGGAGAAAATTCAGTGATTCACTGGGAATTTCTGAGACCGTGTGCCTGGAAATTCTTATAGAAAAGCATTTTGTGGATGACTTATGATTTAGTAGCTCAGTGGTTAGAAGGGATTATCTGGAATTAACAAATATTGAAGCAGGGTCTTACCTTAGTAACCATTTGGAACATCACCATACCCTCCTTTTATTTCATTTTATTTTCATTCCCTCATTTTATAAACATTCTGTAGCTCTCAAATGAGTAATTCCAGGTTGTTCTCCCTGTAAGGAAGAAGAAGGGTCTGGCTTTTCTGTACTTACCATTAAGCCACACCTCGTGCAAAAAAAGTGATACATAGAGAGAAAAAGTGAAACATGAGAGTCATAATTAAGTATTTTAGCAGTAGACACATATTACCATCTTGGTGACTCTCAAGTTACATATCAAAATATTGCTAAGAAAGTTTTTTTCTTCTCTCTTTTTTTGATAAGTATGATTATTGTGTGGCTGTTATATTGGATTGCAACTTGATAAAATGAGAACAGAAGCCACTGGGCTATACGGGGGATTTCTGGTGAGATTCCCAGAAAATGGTGGGTTTATAGCTGGGAAGGCAGAAAGGCTTTAAGCAAATGTTATTTGTGCTGCAAATCTTGATTCTCAGCTGGAAAATGACTCCTGGGTGAAGGGCTCATTTTCCTTCTCACATTCCCATAATTTTTGCAGTCTTTCTATCCTACCTTAAAGCATTCAAACTCCTTATTCTACTTTAAAAATGGAGAATACATTATTACTATCTATAGCCATCCTGCTGTGGAATAGAACACCAGAACGCCTTCCTCCTCCCTACTGTAACTTAATACCTGTTCATTAACCTTTCATCATCGCTGGTCTCCTCAGCCTCCAGTAACCATCACTTCACTCCGTTTCTGAGAGATCAACTTTTCTTATCCTCTGTATTAGTGTGATCATCCAACACTCATCTGTGCCTGGCTCATTTCATTCAGTGTAATGTTACCTCTAGCCTATTCGTGCTATTGCAAATGAGATGATTTCAGTCTGTTGAGGGCTGGAAAATATTCCTTCATGCACATTACCTTATTTTCTTTCTCCATTCAACAGTTGATGGACATTTACGTTGTTTTCATATCTTGGCTATTATGACTAGTGCTGAACTGAAAAGTGGTAGTGCAGATTTTTTAATGCCTTAAGTTCATTTCTTTTGTATAAAGACCCAGTAATGGGAGTGCTAGACGATATGGTAATTCTGTTTTTACATCTTTAGAAATGTACATATTTTTCCCCATAGTGGTTGTACTAATTTATATTAAGCAATTAAGGTTCCCTTTTATTCTAGTATATTATGACTATTAACTCTGTCAATTTGTTAAAGGTCAAAAGACTAAAATATTTGCATTTTTAACATGGTAAAGACTGTTGTGGAGAAAATCTTTACTGTGACCTTAGTCAAGTATAGTGATGTTCTTCTAATGCCCACATAGTTATTTTTTGTATTGCCAGTCATTATTTTGTAATTACAGCCATTTAAGAAAGTCATAATGCAATGTAAGTAGATATTTGTAATGTGTGGGAAGCACTCTGATTCCTAAATTTACTATAATGACACATGAATGGTGCAACACAGGCTGAATTTCATATTTTCTTTGTTATTTAAGAACTCAGCTTTCATTACAAATAGGAAAGTCAATGTGAAATTGAAGTTCCCATGAAATAGAATTTGTAATAGAAAAAAGGACATAGGGAGCATCATACTAACTTTGAATGAAGTTTATAAGGCTGTTTGCAAAAGTTTTTGTCTAAGTCCTAAGACAGGATCAATTCTGTGATCTTACTGAATGATATGTTACTGTATTAAGTAATCCCTAGATTTCAAAATTGAGAATTTCTTTTAAAATCTTAATTCTTGTTTGTCATTCATATTTAACATGGTATATTGGAAGGGACAGGAAGATAAACATAAAGTATATGGAGGGATCAAAGAATGAAAAATTTTATCCTTATAAATCTGCCCATCTGTATGAATCTTTTGCATAAATTACATATTTTTGTAATTTTCTGATGAAGCTAAAAATAATCAACTATCTTTTGTTATAATTTTCTTTAATAGTATTTCTCAACAAAATTGTTTTTTCTAATGTTACTAACAACACCAAGGAAGAGAAAAGAAAATATGGAAGGAAAACAAGGAGAGAGATTTGGGCATATGTATAAAGCTTATTCTGGTTTTGCTTGTTTGTGATCAAGGTTAACATACATGGTGATGAGTCTTAGTGATATCATGTTCCTTTGAAGTGATGCAATTTAAATGCTTATCTCTATGGTCTAGAAACCATATAACCCTTGTCTAGTCATTAAGGAAGCATAACCCAAATCCTAATTGAGGAAAGCTCTACAAAATGAATACTCAGTAATCCTCCAAACTGTTAACTTGATTTAAGATAAAGTCTAGGCCAAGCTTGGTGGCACATGCCTTCAATCCCAGCACTCAGGAGGCAGAGGTAGGAGGGTTACCTTGAATTAAAGGCCACTCTGACACTATCTAGTGAATTTCAGGCCAGCCTGGGTTAGAGGAAGACCCTACCTTGAAAAAGCAAAATAAATATTTCAAAAAAATTTAAGTTTAAGGAGCTGCCAAAACCAAAAGGAAACCAAGTAAACATGACTATTAAATAGAATATGGTGTCCTGGATGGGATCTTGGAACCAAATGATGAAGTGTTGAGGACACCTAGATAAAGTATGAACTTTAGAGAACAATGTATGAATAATGGTGTTAGGTAGCTGGATGGGCATTAACAGGCTCAGTGATCATTAAGAAACCCCTCCCTAATAATCAGCTATGATAGCTACCTCCCCTTTCTCTGGTAAAGGGAGGCAGATGGAGATATTAGAGCTTTGCTCATGCAAATATACTTCCTCTTGGTTAAAAGAAATAGAATTTGAGTTGTACTTCTGGCCCAGGATTGAGACATGCCATGCTAAAATACCCAAAGCATAAGATTATGGTCCCTTCCTTAAGAGTTAGAGTTAATTCAAATGAGCTTGTTGGTCACCTCGCCAAGAGGCCAGCACTCACATCAAGATATACAAGGAGCTGGAATAATTATACCCTTAATGAGGTCATTAGTTAAACCCAAAGAAGCTCCTCCCTCAGTGCAGTTGTTTTCAGTTCTTCACTGAGAAAGCCTGTCTGCATTTCTGAGTTCTAACTCAGCAAGCATAACTTTTCCTTTTTTCCCTATTGTGAACTAAAGTTCCTGAAAAGGCCTGCATCTGCTTACTTTAAACAAGGCTGAATGGACCTACAGAACTCCTGTGATCTTACAGGGATGGAATGCAGCAGGATTGCATTCAGATTACCTTTGGCTACCTTCAACCCCTTAATAGCATTGCCCACCACTATATCTGACTGACTATCAGGTGATCAAGTGAAAAATTTTTGGAATGTACTCACAGACCACCTGCGTCCACTAACCCAAAGGCTAAGAATGTCATCAGATAACATCTGAAGCCTGTAGCAGAGATTTCCCATTTGCTATAACCCATCTGCCTCAGGTTTCAACCAATGTATTTGAAAAGTGGTTTATGAATTTCTTTCCACCCATATCTATAAAACCTTCACAAAATTATTAACACACTGAAACATGGAATTTGGGGTAACCTGAATCTGTGTTCCCAGGCTATGGTCACTCATATTAGGCTCCAGAACAAACTATCTGTTTATCCCCTTTGAGGTGAAAGCTGTGTGCTTTTTGTCACCACTATCTGTCTCTATTTTGTATCTTGGCCATAGTCCTAAGCATGCTTGCTCACTCTGGATTTTCTCACTGTTTCTCTGAAGACCATCCTTTCCCCACAGTGCAGCTGCTTGGGACTTTTTCTTAAAAACAATATTCATTTGCCACTTTGTATGTCTGGTTTTATGTGGGTACAGGAAAATTGAACTCAGGTTGGCAGGCTTTGCAAGAAGGTACCTTTAAGAGTTGAGCCATCTCTCCAACCCCAGCTTGGGATTGTTATTGCAGAACCTGTTTGATTTCTGGGCCCTATCTCAAAAGAGCAAGACTTTCTCTCTTCCTGTTTTCCATTTCCCCACTCCCAGTAGCTGTCATCATTTACAGCTTGTCTACGCTGTTGTTTTTCTTTGCTAATTAAATTGTCCTCAAGCTTTCTTCGGTGTCCTTTTCTAAATTATTCTATTAACAAGACTACAAATACAGGGAAGGGAACTCCAGTTCCCTGGCAACATTAGCTCACTAACTATGATAACTATATATTTATATACAGGAACCCACTATGTTGTCTTTATTATCTCTACAAATATGGATCTGCATGAAATACAAAATTTAGTTTAAAAATGTTAACCGTAATATTAACCTTAAGACCTAAACAAAGAAAGAGGGTATTCTAAATGCCAGACATACTAAATGCTCAGCCATGGCATCCACTCCTTTCTCTCCATTTTGCTTTGGATGCAGGGGCCTCCATCAGGGACCTTTTAAATCTTACTCCTGCCCACAACCCACTCTCCCATAGCCCACTTAAGTTTTCTCTGCATCAATTATTATCTGATAATCCTCTTAATCCTGTCTTTCTGTTGATGCAAAACAGCTCTTACCTCAGAGGAAATAAGAGAGTTTATTCTTGAGCCAAATATAAGTGATCATGGGCTGGAAACATGGATTCAGGTTGCCCCAAATACCACATTCCAATATGGAAATGTTTTGTGAAGTTTTATAATCATAGATCAAATGTAGTCATAAATCATAGCATTAAAAAAACACAGGTGGAACTATGATAACAGGATCTATGAAACTATCAAGAAGGTTCTCTAGAGTGAGTGAGAGATTTTTAAATGCAGTACTTTTAAAACTTTGTTGGTATGCTTATTATTTATTTTATTGTCATTTGCTGTCATTAAAGATTTGAGCTTCTACTTGCAACCCCTGAATTAAATTTTAGCTGCTCAACCTTAGTCATGGAAATAGAATTAAAATAAAATGAGGGAAGTTTCTTTAAAACATCTTTAAAGCATCACTTGCTTACAAAGTTCCATTTCTTCTAAGGGGGGAAAAAGCACATGTACACAAGATGAGAATGGTAAGGGTAGAATAATTTTAAACCTCAAAAATTTAATGGCAGTGGTCAGTACCCAAAGGTCTGAAGGAAAATTAGAACAGGAATTATATTCCATAGTTTGTCATTTGTCTTTTGACATATGCTTATGTTGGCTTAATATATTTTACTTTAAAAATGCTTTGGATTTTCTATGATGTGATAGAGGCTAGTTTTCTCTAAATTCTAACTTTATTGATGTAAGTCTCTGTGTGGACTGAGAAATATTTAAGATAATGCTTGACTGCTTATTAAGAATCACAGAGGAGGGCTGGAGAGATGGCTCAGCAGTTAAGGCACTTGCCTCCAGTGCCTAAGGCCCTAGGTTCAATGCCCCAGGTCCCACATTAGCTAGACCCACAAAGTGGTGGCCCTGGTGTGCTCTCTCTCTCTCTCTCTCTCTTTCTCTCTCTGCTTGAAAATGGATAAATAAAAAATTTTTTAAAAAAGAACACATAGGAATCTATGCGATATATGGATCTTTCTCTAGGCCTATTAGACTTTAAGGCCATGAGAATAGGGATTTGCCAGGTTTGCTCACTGCTATCTTCAGCATTGGCAGTGCCTGGAACTCAACAGATGCTGAATAGTGCTGGGTGAATACGTGAAGGTCTCAGATGCAGAAATCATGAGAACTTGTACCTTCAAAAATCCCCTTGATGTTTTTACTATAGGAGGTTCCCCCACACAACTACAACTTTAAAAAAAAATCAAAAGTTATGCTTTCATATTATTCAATGGTCAGATCACGACCACTGTAGGGTTTATCCCCAGACCTTGTTGACTTTTCAAGCATCTTATTGTTAATTATCATAACATAAAAGAGAATATCAGATTAATCAACACTGTAAATCAAACAGCTATCTAACCTTTCCCCATGTCAAGAAATAGAAAATTTCCCCTCTGCCCAAAGGCAACTGTTCCCTTTGTTCTTCTTCCCACTGGTCCCTCACTCCCTCTCCTTTGTCCTGAATTCTCTGGTATTCAAGTTCTTGCTCTTCTTTACTGCTTCTCCATCTAAGTACATACACATAAGCATGATAGTTTTGTATCTTTGTAAAGAAATGGAATCATACAATGTACGTTATTTGGTGTCAGTTTCTTTGACTCAACCTGTGCTAGAGCAAATCATCCATATTCCTGGGAATGTCTGCAGTTTGTTAATCTTATTGTTATTTTGCTATGCCATTGTACAAAAGGGTTAATGTCAGTGGCTTTATCATTAACAGTAGAAATTAGGTGTTTATTTTTCTGACCTTATCATAAGCAAAGGATAAATAGTTGTCACTATTGCTATAAATATAGATGAACTGCATATATAAATACAAGTGTGGTCTACAAATTATGCTATAAGAAAGCATACTCTGCAGATGAGTTGCATTGGCCAAGGGTCATTGTCATAAATTTGTGTTAAAAATATTTGCACCTGCTACTGAGAGCCTCGACATGAGTTGAGTTAATAAAATGCTGTCTTTCTCTTATACCTATGTTTTCAGAGTCCAGAAAGAGTATGGATCCTAATGGCCATGGGGCTGGGAAACTATGTCTGATCACCATCTCATCCATTTACAATGTGTCCTTGGGTTATCAATTTGCTCTTTGTGAAACTTGGTTTAGTTGTCTATACAGTGTGGAGTTTAATATTATTTCATAGAATCATTGAAGTAATTTTACAAAGATAATATCTGAGAGGCATTTCATTACTATTGGGTACTTACCATATGAAAGATGTGCCTCTCAGGGCTTCTAACAGGGCTTCTTAATCCTTTGACTTGGAATCCCACCAAGGAAATGTGGGAAAATCAAAACTACAAGTGACAAATACAACATTGAGATCTGAGTTTCTAAGGTCAAATGGAGTCTATTCTAATTCTCCTATTCGTTTTAAAATAGCACAGAATAACCTCTGAAAGTCAGCTCTGGGCAATATTTAGAGACATACTTGTGAGGGATGCTATTTTTCAATGTCTTTACTTTTTTAATGGGCAATGACTCACTGTATAAATAAAACTGTTTTGTTGTTTTCTCTGAACCAAGAGTCATTCTGACAGGCTTATCTTAAAACCATTTTTAATCTTATTTTGTAAAGTCATGCATATAGACATAGGGGAATGTATTAATGAGGAACTGGCTCTGAAATGAAAGACATAATATGACAAAGGGTCATTATCATGTAATAATATAGTCATGATTTTAACACTGATTTGTAGGTCATCTTTGTATATCAACACAAGCCATTCAAGTAAATTCATGTGATAAGATGTTGCTTTAAGATAATAATCTTTCTTTTTATCTGATTGTCCCTTTCCTTTTACTTCATTTAATTAGAAAGTCAAATAAGTAGAAATGTGAACCAGAACTGGGGTAAGAGTCTCAGCAATAACCAGTGTGATGCCACATCCCTTTTCCCTCACTCCCAAACAATTTACTATTGTCTAAGGATCTTCCCCCTCTGTTGGGCATGAGCCAGTGTGCTACTGAACACCTGAAACATGACTCGCCTGAGTTGAGCTTTGTTCTCATTGTAAACCATACTCTAGGCTTGAACAACTACAACGAAACAGTTATTGTCAAATAACTCAAAGGTACTTTCTATTGATTATCTGTTGAAATGTAATTACATATGCTGAGTAAAATAAAATGTATTATTATAATGAAATTCATAAATGTCTTCTAAGTTTTAAAAATGTGGCTTTTAGCAATTTTAAAGCTGAGGATACAATTCACATTGTATTTTAATTAACAGCACAAGTGGAACCTGGAAGATTCCTGAAAGTAGATGGGATATTTGCTGTGGATGGAAATGAATAGTAACCATAGTGGTTTGGTGGGAGGTATAACCACAAAACAATGGAGATATCCAAGTACCTTTCTGTTACTTACATGCCTGAGTTTTTAGACTGATATTCATAACTGTTACACATGACTATTTCCACTTAATCCTTGTTACAAACCTAATTGAAATAGCATCTCTTGTTAAAAGATTTTTTTTAACTTAAGAAAATGAATAATGGAAAATTTAGTGACTTAAACCAAAACCACCTAGCAGGTACCATATCAGGTCAAGAAGTATGCCTCTAAGTCCATCCTTTTAAACAGTAAGCATTACTGTTCTCTTAAACTCAATCATAATGTCTGCAATAAAATGGTTACAAAATTCAGTGCCTTTGGCATTTCTGATATAATTGTTGTTCTTCAAAGAACAAATAAAGTCAAAATTATCAGCCATGATGGCTTTGCCCAAGATGATGCGCTGTATAGCCCCACCTCTTAAAGACAGTGAAAAAGTTCAAACACTATGCAAAGAGGTGTCTAGGTGTTTTCAGGGTTCATTCTGAGAGAATAGAAAATAAACTACGTAAATATTACATCATTCTTGTGTTTGTGGGGATCCCCACTATTTACAAAGCAGTTTCACTTGAGTGAGTTCTTTAATGACACGTGGGGACTGGAGAAGTTTAATGGCTTGTACAGGATCTAACAACTCACGAGGCTTATGAGTCCCATAGAAGTCTTCCTGCCACCTTGTATTGCATAACACACTTTATATAAAATGATCAATACAGGGCTGCGGAGGTGGCTAAGTGGTTAAAGGCACTTGCTTACAAAGCCTGTAGGACCAGGTTCAATTCCCCAGTATTCACATAAAGCCAGATGCACAAAGTGGCACATGCATCTGAAGTTTGTTTGCAGCAGCAAGAAGCCCTGATGTGCTTCCCTCCCCACCCCACTAGCACACACACATACTCTGTCTCTCTCAATCTCTCTCTTTTTCTCTCTTTGCATGTAAATAAATACATAGTAGTTTTAAATGATCAAAACAAGGATGTGATTTAGGAAACTGGAGAGACAAGAGAGAGGGAAAGAGAACCTAAGGCACTGAACTGAGAGAGAAGTCACCATGTCTAACAAGGTAGATTGGAGGTCTTTAAATACAGAGTATATAGGACATCATGGTTGTCAAGACACTTGCCATGTTTAATTTTCTAATATTATGTGCCAACTTTCCCGGAACATAAAGGCCCAGATATTCAGTTAAATGTTATTTCTGAATGTGTGTCAGGAGCGAGCAGCTCCAGAGTTCTTGGAGGGACTTATCCCAGCTGGAAGAAGGTGTGCAGAGTAGACATTTGTAGACACCAGTTGTAATGCAAAGCTGGGAAGAGCAGAACTGAGTTGAACCAAATTGAGTTCCTTATTCCAGTCACAGGGTGCTTATATAAGGAGTGTCCACACAGGCACACTCCATGCAACAAGATCATCTGCATAAGGGGTTCTAAATGACATAGTTACATAATCATTTTCAGCCATCATGTATGCTCTGATAGAAGTCAAGCCTATGAAAGGTATACGATCCTGTAGTGTGTCTATGAGAGCTGTTTGGATCAGATTAACATTCCTAATGTAAGACTCATCCAATCTATTGAAAAACTAAATAGAAAAAATGGTGGACAAAAAGAGAACTTCTTCTGTCTGCCTGACTGCTTCAACCCGGGGTGCTCGTCTTCTCAGAGTAGAACTTACCCCATTGGCTCCTTTGAACTTGGAATTCCTTGGGTAGCCAGCATGCTAACTACAGATAGTGAAATGTTTTTTCAGCCTCTGTAACTATGCACATTTCTTCTCTTAAACCATATATCCTATTAATTCTGTTTCTTTGGAGAGTCAGACTAAGGCAATACTGGGAAAAAGGGGAGGACAGAGGCAGTGAGGACTACCAGGTTTCTGCTTTGACATCTAACGTGTTGATCAGTGTCAATACTGCTAAGAAAAAAAATACAGCTTCTCATTATTCAGATGATGATGGCTTTCCATTTGCCTTCTCTTTTTTAGCAAGAACAAATTCATCAAAACTAGAGTTTTTCCAAAATTACAAGCATGTATATTTTGTTCTTTTTCTCCAAGTGGGCTTGCCTTTGCTGTACAATTGTCTGCCCTCTGTTGGGTTGATGAGAGTGAATAGCTGAGCAGACTTAAATTTTGATATGCGTAGCTTATGAGCTGTGCCAAACATCTGAGAAAGAATAATAACACTATAAAATGCCAGCAAGGATGCTATTTGCAAGCATGCCAGAGTAAAGAGTTTGAGAAAGGAGACAATATTTCAACATTTTATTTCTTTTCATCTACAGGAAGCTTCTGTAATTATAGCAGATGAGATGACCAGGATGTTAACTCACTATCTTCAAGTTCCACTTTTCAATTGTGCACTTGACTCCATTTGGAAAATCAGATGATGAACTCCTGAAACACTCTGTGCGTACTTCAGAGAGCCACATATGCTGCCAAAGGGTCTCAGTCAGCTCTTCACTTCTAGAAGGCCATTTGTGGAATTATGTTTTTTCTCTCTCTCTTTTGAAATAGCTTCCATTATAGGTAGTGTCCCTTTGATGTTTTCTAGGTCTCATAGAGATGCCAGCAAACATAACAAGAAGATGAGATGTCCAAAATGTTTCTCAGCTGACTTAAAATTTTAGGACAGCAAATCATCCATGTCATCTATGGAAGTTTAAATGCAGTGTCTCCAATAGGCTCATGTGTTTAGGATGACATGGTCCCCAGCTGTTGTCAATTTTGGAAAGTTGTAGGGCCTTTGGGAAGTGGTGCCTTGTTAGAGGAGGTATGTTGCTGGAGGCAGATTGGGGGTGATAAAGTCCAGTTCCAAGCCCAGTAGATAGACCGCTTCCTTCCCACTGATGTGGAGAAGAGATCTAGGCTCTCTCTGGTCAGTCTTGTCATGCTTTCCCCATCACAATATTTCCCCTCAAACCTGTAAGCTGAAATAAACCGTTTCTTCCTGTGAACTGCGTCTGGCTGAGTGTTTTGTCTCAGCATCTATAAGGTAACAGATACAGCAGCCATGCCAAATTTTCAAGCATTCTAAGAACACAGAATTGTTTTCATCATAGGAGCTACACAATATCCAAAAGTTCTTCCTTTTTTAATGCTGTCTGGTGGGATGAAATCAATGCTCTGAGCACACACAGCCTGAGACCAGTTTAGAAACTCAATTTCATAATGATTTAACCCTATTTGGGAATTTAATATGCTAATAGTAACTCTTTCAAATGAAAGGCATAAAAACATTCAATTCAATGTATTTTTAGTTTGATCTATTGAGGAAAAATAAGTCTAATTAAAGGGAAAAGCTGGGGTATACCCCCTGCTCAATCCTCCATTCCTCAAGAGGACCCCTGAAACAAATTATTGGGACTATCAGACTGCCATAAAGAAAAACTTAAAACCACTCAGATGGTACATAGAACACATCAAAAACTTATTCATGGATGATAATAGTTGATTTTTGAAGTGTTTTTATTGTGGGCATTTTGCTAAGTTCAAATGGTACTTATTCTCCAAATACGCTTAAAAGAAAGCATTTTTAGAGATACTCTTGTGTGCTTAATTGGTAAATAAAATCTTTTCAAATTGTTGCCCAAGACATCTATTTATGTTTCCTATGAATTAACATTTGATATGAAATGCCAGTTCTGGCAATATGATAGACACAGATCCTGAAATCTACCAAGTGTAAGCATCTATCAGTGTGGGGTATAGGTACACAACACACACACACACACACACACACACACACACACACACACACAACTGAAAGAATGGAAGAAGGCAACAATCATCTGAGGCTAGAAAATGAATAAACAAATAAGCCCATGAAGGAAAATGAAGACTGAGGCTGTGACATGCCATGTGTGTCTGCCTAGAACTCTGTAATGGGGGACCAATCTAAGTCGCTGCATTGGACAGAGTTCCAAGCTGGAAAGTTTTATACTTTTGCCTATAAATGTCAGTTGTTAAAGTGTTAGTTGGGTTTTTTTTGTATTTTGGGTTTTAAATAAGCCATGATTGAATATGTTTGTGTCACAGAAATATATAGAGAGATTATAAATCTGGACCCTCTTTTCTTCCCAGACAGCCATAGCTGAAAATTTACTAGTGCGTTCCTGTCTGACTTACTAATGAGAAGCATGATAAATTAGACTAAAATCTTCACAGGCAAAAAGCAAAGAAGAATGTCTGTTTTATTCTAAATTCTGAATAAAGAAAGGGGGTAGAAATCAGAATAATATATACTCCCTTGGGATTTCAGGATTACTGACAGTTCTCAACATGTTTATCTCTCTATTAGTTACTTTACTTGTTGCTGTGACCAAATGCCTACCAAGATGCAGCTTAAGGGAGGAAGGGTTTATTTTGGCTTGGAGTTTGAGGTTACAGTGAAAGGTCCATCATGGCAGGGAAGGCACGGTGGTAGGAGCGTAAAGCAGTGGGTCACCTTGTGTCCATGGTCAGGAAGCAGAGAGAGAAACGTCAGTGCTCAGCTAGCTTTGTCCTTTTCATCCAGTTCAGGAACCTGGCCCATGGAGTGGTGCCACCCACAGGTAAAGTGGGAATTTCTGTCTCAATTACCTAATCCAGAATACCTCTTGCAGTCATTCCCACAGATTTGTGTCCACAGTGATTCTAAATCCTATTAAATTGGCAATCTGAGGTTAACCATCACAATTTCTAAATGTTTAGACTTTTCGTGGCTCAAAAAAAAACCTCATAAAGGCAAAAATATTATTAAAATTTAGGGCTAAATTTTAGTTAAAATCTAGAGCTGGATCAGGGGCACTTGATGAGGCAGATCTCACTATGGCAGTGAGGTGACTCATGAGGAGCCTTTAGGGAGCTATTGTCAAGAGAACCAAGCTCTGGATGACAGGGTCAGAATTATTAGCCCTATGCCTCAACCTCAAGGGAAGAGATTGATCAATGATTTATTCAGCCATACTACATAATGAAACCTTGGAAAAGAAAACTCTGCCCACTGAGGCTGGTGAGAGCTTCCTGGTAGGTGCATGGATAGATTTGTGGGATTGCTGCACACCTTTGTCTCCCATGTTCAGGACTCTTCCAGACTTGCCCTATGCACGACTTCACCTGACTATTCATTTCCATACCTTATAAAAAATACTAATTGCAAATGCAGTGTCTTCATGAGGTCTGTGAACCACCCCAGTGAGCTATCTAGCCTGAGGAGATTGAGGGAAGCTCTGAACTTTCAATAAGCTAGATAGAAGTGGGGGTAGCTTGATGGCAGAGAAGACTTGTAGGTGGCATAAGATGTTGAGACAGTTGTGTGAGACTGAATCTGAATCCACAGGACTGGAACAAACTCTGGAGATAGTGTAATTAGAATTCAGTTGACCCATAGGATAGACAGTGCCATGGAAGTGATATCAAAAGGCAACCTGCAAGCTAGGAAATACAGCAGTTTAAACTCATAGGTTTAAAAGAAATGAGAAATGGATGTATGGAACATTTAGAATAAATTATAGTGAAGACAACATGTCAGGATCCATAGCATGCAACTACTCCAGGTTTAGAGATAAATTATTTGACATAAATATGTATCAGAGCAGAGAAAGAAGGCTGAAAACCATGTATCTAAATGCTCACCTCTAGAAATTATAAAAGAATAGCAAAGCAAAAAAATGTAGAAGTCATAACATAAGTGAGAAAATTCATATAAATAGAAAATAGCTCCTTTAAAAGTCACTGGATTATTCAGATTTTTCTGTTGCTTCTTATGAATAACCCAGTGCCTTTTAAAAAATCTGAATATACATTTAAAACCTTTTTACAAAGGGAAATCCAGGCCAAATCTCATCATCATTCATCTCTTTCAAACATTTGACCATACAATATGAAAATCTATAAATTCTTCCAGAAATCAGGAAAAAAACAATGCTTCCTGAATAATTTTATAGAGTCAAAATAGCATTGATACTGAAATTTAACCAAAAACATCATAAGAAAGGAAAATACAAGCTGATTTCTTTCATAAATATATATGTAAAATTTATAACTATTATCAAATAAATCCATTATTACCAAGTTGAATAATGCTTGTCACATTTTGGCAGAATACTTGAGGTAAAATTGTCTAAGTAGGGTCAGAGCCAATAGGAGCTCAAGGAGACATGATGACCCAATTATTTTGGCAACTTGAATAGATGTCTGGGGCAGAATAAGACATTAGATAAAAGACTAAGAAGATCTGAATAAACTGTGGACTATAGCCAATAATATATCAATACTTGTTCATTAACTGCAACAAATGTACCACACTAATTTGAGATATTAACAATAAGAAAAATTGGGTAAGTACATGAAAATATGTTCTCTCATTATAAATCTATTATAAATATAATGTTCATTTATAAATTAAGGAATAATAAAAAGATTGTATAAATGTAATAAACATGTGGATACTGTAACACAATGACCAACTTTATGCTGGGGAGATGATTACCAAAAGCAAACTTTAAAAAATACATTTTTAAGGTAATATAAAATTTAAATCTAAAAAGTACTACTAGAGCTAATTCAATGCATTATAATAAAAGCTTCCAATCACCAGTAAGATATAGCAATTCTAAGTCTGTAAATTCCTAAAATATAGCACCAAATCTCTAAAGTAACTGACATATGAAATAGCCAAAAGACCTTTAAATATATAAAGTATTTGTACAATATAACTGGTAAATCTGTTCTAATGTATAGATATAGTCCCGTACACAGTAACTGGAGACCTGAATTTGGTTTAACAACATATATGGGACCTAAGACCTGAACACATATTGAACCACAGAGAAAAGCAAAATACCCTTCAAAAAATAGTCACTTATTTACTATTTTTCTTACTCTGACAGAATTAGACAAAAAATTAGTAATAGAAAGTAACTTAAAACTTCATATTATTTAAAACTTTAAATTTTAAAACTTTTCAATAAATATAAGATCAATGAAAAAACCATAGCATAAATGTCATATATTGTAAGTTAAAGCTAAAGTGATACTTTAAAAAACCTATAATTCTCAATATATTTATTGGAGAAACTAAATAATCATAAACTATGGATACAAGTAAAAAGAGTAACATAAAGTAAAAGGAAAGTAATCTAAAATAGGAGCAGAAATTAAAATAGAAAATAAATCTATGGCCAGGTGTGGTGGAGCACGCCTTTAATCCCAGCACTTGGGAGGCAGAGGTAGGAGGATTGCCGTGAGTTCAAGACCACCCTGAGACTGAATTCCAGGTCATCCTGGACAAGAGGGAGACTCTACCTCGAAAAAAAAAAAAAAAAAGAAAGAAAGAAAAGAAATCTATGAGAGAGAGGATTCATAGAGCCAAGAATTTGTTTGAAAAGATTAACACTGAAAATGTCACTTATATTGATAAATGAGTAAACATAACAATAAGGAAATTAAAGGAGAATAAAACCTGTAATGTAGGAGATAAGTAAATAAGAGGTCAGTGGACGGACACAGTGATACCCATCGCCATTCCAGCACTTGGGCTGAGGTGGATGATCATGAGTTTCAGGCAAGCCTGGCCTAATTCAACGACCTTTTCTCAAAGACAAAAAGACAGAGAGAAGAGCATTTAAGTGTGAGCAATAAATGACAATAAATTTTAAAATTCAGGTCAAAACCTGACTATAGGAGAAGATAAATACATATTATTTTGTCAATAATAAAGAAATTGAGGGCTGGAGAGATGGCTCAGCAGTTAAAACACTTGCCTCCAGTGCCTAAGGCCCCGGGTTCAATTCCCCAAGACCCACATAAGCCAGACCCACAAGATGGTGGCCCTGGTATGCTCTCTCTTTCTCTCTCTCTCTTTGCCTCTCTCTTTCTTTCTTTCTCTCTCTGCTTGAAAAATGAATAAATAAAATATTTTTTAAAACTTTATAAAATTAAAATAATAATAATAAAGAAATTGAATTCATATTTTTAAACCCTCCCTGGAAGAAAGTCATAGAGTTAGTTGTACCAAACCATCAATAATCAAATAATTATACTTTTTTCAAGGAATCACAAAAAGAGAATGATTCCCACCCCAGAGTGGGATTTAATTACTAAACTGAAAGCACAATATAGTAAAGTATAACTAAAGGTTGGTCTTACTCCTGAACGTAGATTCTTTTTAAATGTTAAAAAAAATCAACTCCAGTGTATGGATGATATTTTATTGCCTAAGGTGACTTATCCTACAAATGCAGTTATTTTAACACTGGAGGATGAGACAGTGGAAAAGGATGAGGTAAGCTGTCTATTAAATTCACTCATATTCAGAGTAAAAATTAAAAATGTGTTTCCTATGCACAGAAGCATGGGCACAGTGATAACTTCTGTGTAACAGCATTAAACAACCCACAGCTCTAGTACATTCAGCCATTGTGATATCATCTTTATGCCCATCTGGTTTGAAGGATGAAAATGTCATCGTTCTTTGTATCCCACACATAAAAGTATCTTCCTTGCCAAAATCCCAGTGTCTAACTATCCACCATTAGAGATATCCTTGATTTAGAGAGACCATTTCCAAGAGATTTCTATTATAATGATTAATCTGAGAGCACACAGTTTGCTTTTCCTATGACAGCCAGCTGAGACTTGGACTCTGAGGGAATGGGATATAAAACCCAAGTTCCAGTGGAAGGAAAAGGAGGAATTTCAGAAAATGAAGCCCTTCAAGGGGTGAAAGAGTTGATCTCATAATCCAGTGTCATGCAATAATACTTATAGGACTGGTGTGTCCCTTGGCGCCCACCTTTAGTGAAGGGGTGGATATAGGCCTTTATTAACATGAGTAGCCAAAGGTTTCAAAGTATTCGATCTAGACAGAGGATTCTATGCACGAAAGATGTCTGGGCAGGTGACGGTGAAAACCACTGCTCTTTTCATGTCTGTTCCACCCAGAATCAGTTGGCTTAGAACATGTGATGGTCCTGAAGGCACAGCTGACAATTGGCTGGGAGACAAAGTTCTGCAGGGATGAGACAAGCCTCTTGAGATTATTTTCCCACTCAGTATCCATAGATGGCACGTCATTTCCAAGAAGTCACTGTGACCCTACTTACCATCACTTCTAGTGACGCACCGAAGACTATAGCTCACCCCACTAACTTTCAGTGGTGTCTTGAAAGAGTAAATGCCTGTTGATCTCAGATCTGTGCTTTTGAAGTATTAGTCATTGTCCTGCAGTTAGACAGTATGGATTCAATTCCAACTTTAACCGTGTGTCCTTAAATGAGTTATATGACCTCTTGTATTTTGCATTTCTTTAGCAAAGCAATGATTGAGAACTGCTCATTTATTAGTAAATTATATGCTTTGATGGATCCAAACTACGGAGTAATTGATCCTTTCAACTTCTGATCCTGAGACTTCAGTGAGTTATAGTTTGTTCTAACATTGATTGTTACGTTCTAAACACCCATAGAGGGAGTGGGGGTGTCGGTGGGGCTAGGTGGAGTGAGAGTTATTAATCTCTGCTCACAGATTAATAAGAAATTTTCCACAGTAACAACTGTACCTACTATGGATTTAATATGCATCCAAATGCAGAGAGAAGTTCTTAAACACAATGTCTTACTTAATCGAAACAATAGTCTTGTAAGAAAGGTCCTGCATCGCATCACTTGTCCACACATCTGCTACAAAGGTGTTACTAGAGCAATACCTAATGGCTATATAACAGAAGGATTTTCTCTTTATGTAGTAGCTGGAAGATTCCGATTATAGTCAGATAATTCAATGTCAGAAGATGCCGGGCCTATATGCAGTTAACTGATGTGAGAATGGAGGTAAGATTCAATTCCAAAATGATACTCTCCTCACTTTAAAATGATAAGACTTGCTTTTGGAGTCTAGCCTAGGAAAAGAAGTATGGTGACTCATTCACTAAAGTGCTGAATAGCAGATATTTGAATTGTGCATTGGTCACTGATATTGGGAGCATTACATTTTTCACATAATTTTTTATCTCAGAAATGTATTATAAGCAAAAGAAAATCCTACAATATTTCTTTATAACATGATTTAATAAATAATGCTTTTTATTTTACCAGAACTACCAATGGTTCATGTAAATTCTTCAATTTGTTGAATCTGTTTTCTCTTCTGTAAAGCAAGAACAGTCCTTAACTTGTGAGATAATCTTAAGGATTAAAAATATGTAAAAGTACCAAATATGATGCTTGTCTCACAATGAGTGACCAAAGGTCTCCATTCAATCACATCTACCTAAGTTTCTATAGGACATATTGCTTTGATGTTCCACCAAAAGGGCATTTATTCTTGAACTGTGTCACCTTTCACACTATTTGTGGCTTTTGGTTGTTTTGGTTTCTGTGGTGCTGGAGATCCATTCCAGAGCCTTGCTAGTACCAAGCTAGAAGTCTACATATGCAGCCTTTGTTTATTTTGTGACAAGAGCTCAGCATGTAGTTCAGGCTGGCCTTGAACTCACTCTGGTTCAAGCTAGCCCAACCTGCTGCAGCCTCCCAAGTGTTGAGATTTACAGGGGTGTACCACAACATATATAGAGAGATTTACTGTATATAGGTATAAACAGAGTTATTGTGGGAAACAGCCCATGCAATTTTAGGGGCCAAGTCCCATGATTTACTATCTGTAAGCTAGAGATACAGGAAAGCTAATGCAATTCTGAGTCTGGAGGCCTGAGGGGAGGGAAACTGAAGTAGGTGTGTGATGACATAGGTCCTAAAGTTGCTCATACAAGCAGTTCCAATATCTGAGGGAAGAAAATGAATGCCCAAGCCTAAGAACAGAGCAAATTCCCCCTCTTCTGCTGTTTTATTCTATTTACGTCCTCAATGATTGGATAATGCATCTGTTTACTGAGGCTACCAATTAAAATGTTAATCTCTTCCAGAAATATCCTCATAAACACATCCAGCACAATGTTTTACCAGCTGTTTGGGTGTCCCTCAACCCAGTCAGACTGACATTAGTAATCACATCCTCTGTCCCCACACCTACTCCAGATGCCTGGTTGCACATGGTATTTTGCTGTGCTTCCCCTATTTCATGTATTAGTTGCATCGTGTAACACATTGAATTGTCACCTGTAGTTTTCTCAATGGTTCCTTGCATTAGACAATAAGTCCTTAAAGTTGGTTCTAAATCAGATGATGTATCCTAGTTAAATCAGGCTGTGGCTCATTGATGGGAGTTCATTAAGGTTTGTTCCTTATGGAATGAGCAAGGGGTGGGCAACAAAGTAGATGGTTTCATGCCCAGGGAACAATATGGCTCCAGCAACAAAGAAGAATGACAATAGATAATCATACCCTTTGTCAGTTAAACTTTTTGATTCTGACAGCAATGCTATATACAGATTTTGGAAAGAATGAGTCCCTCACAATGGTAAATATTTAATCATTCCTAATGAATGATAGTAGCATTGCCATTTAGGAATTAACCTAAATCTTTTAATGTTAAATGTATACTTTTTAAGCTAATGAAAAGTCAAATAGTCATATCATCATTTTAATGGTATTTAACATGGTGGTTCCAAGTTTTAAGAGGGTATCTTCTATATTAATATACTAATAAGTGAATTAGTTCATAGACAACCTACCCTTCTGATTTCTTAAAATTTATTCATCAATGGGCTGAAGAGATGTCTCAGTGGTTAAGGCACTTGCTTCCAGTGCCTAACGCCTCGGGTTCAATTCCTCAGGGCCCACATAAGCCAGACCCACCAGGTGGTGGCCCTGGTTCTCTCTCTCTCTCTGTCTCTCTCTGTCTCTCTCTCTCTCTCTGTCTCTCTCCCTTTCTCTCTGCTTTAAAATGAATAAAAATTTTTTTAAAAAAATTTATTCATCAGCTCTTCACAAAAATCACTTTCTCTCACACAATTCTAACTTTTTGTCTTATATTTTTTATTTAAATGTAAGAGAAGTATTTTCAATATTTTTATTACCACCATCTATACAGAAGCTAGAGCCAAGTTTTTGCTAATGTTCCAGAAAGGCATTTATTATGACTTACATTTAGAAGAGCTTTTATGGTTATAAAAGCCAAGCTTAAAAAACATCAAAAAAAAAAAAAAACCCATCAAACACAATGTTAGTACATACTAAAGAAAATCCGCCTAGTGGTTTCAGTCATGTCAATAACCCAGAGTTAAAGAGTCAGCTTGCTAAATTCTGTGAGCATTTTGGGAAGATATACATTTTAAAGATCCTAAAGAGCATGTTTAAAAGTCTAGTGTTAGTCTTCCCTCTTTATCATTCTTTGCCCTGTAGGAAAGATTTTCTAAAAGGATAATTTTCCTACACTCATGTCAAAAATATGCTATTGTGATGTTATTATAATGATCCTATGATACATCGTAGTAAAAATAAAAATTTACTATGATTTAAATTTACACTTCCTATGATGTGACTTTTTTATTTTTGGGTACTGTCTATTTCGCCCCACCTACAGGATCAAGTGAGTGAAGGAGGTCAACATCAACCCCATTTAAATGCAGATGGTGTTGGAATGACCAAGACTTAGCTACATGATTTGTGTTCCTTTCCACTTGGGCTGCAAACATAGAAGTAAGCATCTTCTGCTGGGAAACCTAAGAGTCAGAAGGCAAGTTTCTAGCACTGTGTAAAAGTCTTGCCTTGGCTAAGTATGTACGCCTCCTAAGTGATTGTAACAGCAAGTTTGTTTAAGGGATTTTACAGGATTTCAGAGGTCATGGTAGTTTACTCCTCAGCAGCATATCACCTTAGGTGATTAATCAAGACAGTGGTTTTCAACTTGGCCATATGTTAGAATCATCTTGAATTTTTTTTTGAACTCGGAGAGCTCTGGCATCACCCAGGTCATGTGGATATTGGATACTGATATTCACAGGTGAAATCTTTCCCAGATTGTGCCAATGTACCATCAAGGCCCAGAACTATTTGTCTCAGTTATGAGTGAGCCCATTATCCAACTCTGGCACCAAGACAAAAGCAATGTCAGGGCTGTAGTAAAGCTTTGGAGTGACTTCTTTCCTCCATGAGAAATACAAGGACTTCTAAGAGCTGCAGGTTGGAAAACCACACAGACGCAGAACTGCTACATTGGAGGAAAGTGGTACCAAGAGGCTTCCAGATAGTTGAGATGATAAATGTCCTTATTGTATAAATCAGACTTACGGATTCTTTTACTAGAAACTGAAGCATCCCAAGTGATTTTCTGTGAATGAGCAATACTGACTTTATTCCTGGCTACTGTAACTCTATCTCAGTGGTTTCCAAGCCTGGAAATATGATAGAATGAGGATTATTTGGGAGAACTTTAATAAAAATACCAGCTCTTGAGCCCTACCCTAGACCTACTGAATAAATATCTCTGGAGACAAAGTCTAAGAATCTGTATTGTTATATAGCTCAAGAGAAGATTCTTTAACAAGCCAGTGTATACATTGTTTGGAAATAACTTCTTTTTAATAAAAAGAAAAGGAATGGAAATAGAGTCATTATATCATGTACTATAAGACTGAAAGAATTTTATACATTATCTAGTCTTACTTTATCACCATATATATAGAGGCCCATAAAAGTGAAATTATCTGCTCAAAAAAACATGTTTCATATATATATGTATATATATGTGTGTATATGTATATATATACATATATATATATATATTGCATTTGAACTTCTTGCCACTAAATGTCCTTTTATTTCCTTCCATGTCAGCAGCTTAAGAAATTAGCTGATGATTTGTGGACCCTTTTTATAAATGAAGCATTTTTAAAAATGTCCTGGACTTCATACCATATAGTGTTTGGCTAACGCCAAGCTAATGCCAAGGACTTGTTTCATGCACTGCTTATGTTCAAACGTGTTGTGAATTACTTTCAGTGGAATTTTCTTTTTTCTGATGAAGAACCAGTGGTCTGGGGATATTATATTATTTGATTGCCTGGTCCATGATCTTTTTAGATTATTCTTTGGCTGTTTTTTTCCCCTGCCTTGGGATTCATTATCATTTTACTAAGACCATTTTGGATAATTGTATTTAGAAGAGATCGGGCACATTCAGGGTGGTATGGCTGTAGACAAGGATAATTGTATTTAGGTTGGCAGTTTTTAGCCTTCATACCATTTCTGTAGAATGTCCCTTTATATTATGCCATCAGTGAGAAAAATTTTCCCCACCTAGTCCAAGCCTTAGAAAAAAATAATTTTCACCCCCCTATTTTTTAAAGGAAAATGGAAGATGAAATTTCCTCATCACTTGGGTTCATATCGATAGCTCAAGTGTCAGGGGATACTATAGGGCAAATTTGAACATATTGTTTCTGGAAAGTAGAGCAATCTTCTCTACATTCACCTTTGACCTTATCAGGGTGGAATAATGGGACGTCAGTCTGTCATGATAGTTACAGATTTATGTCCAGGCCAGAATAAGGACAGTGAAAGTTACCTTGGAGTTATATTATCGGTAATTTGAAGTCAAACACAAGGAGAATTCATATTCCTTTATGTTTTATGGATAAAACAATATTTGCAAATAAATTTCAAAAGATGTATATTATAAAATTCTCTTCTCCTGTTTCTATTTCTATAACTTTTTCTGTTTCTGTAGAATTCCTGTTTGCATTTACACTCCTCTCCCCTGAAGATATAATGTCAAAGAAATTTGTATTACTAATACTCAATACATAAACCCTAAAATAATGAGGAAAACAGACAAAATCCAGTAAAGAAAACCCATTAACGACGTGTCATGCATTAGAACTCTTACATAAGAAAGGTGATAGGATAAAGCCAGATGGTATAAAAATATGAGAGGCAAATTAAAACCTGAGAGATATGTTCAAATGCTACTTTGATAAGCAATATCATTCCATTGAGAACAAATTACCTTTTATGGTTGTAATGAATTAATTTTGAATTACTGTTTCCAAAGGCATACACAGTAGGACAATAATTATGAAAAATTTCAAAAAAAAGTTACATGAAAATTAAGTGAGGGAAAAGAAGAAATAAGTGAGTAAATAGCATCAGGGAAACTAGATGAACTTGGACTATGATAGTTTAGTCTTGGTTTTTGCTTTGATTGAACTGAAAAATCAGAAATTAATAAAGAAATCTGTGGGTGTGTCTGTGAAGATGTTTCCAAAGAACATTGCCACATGGATCAGTAAATGGAACGGGGGAGATCTACCTTGAATATGTTTGGCACCATTCAAAAGGCAGGGGCCTCGGAGAACAAAGTGTGAGGGAATGAGAAAGCCCACCAACACAAACACCATTCCTCTTAAGCAAGTGTGTAGTTATTATTATTTTTTTCCCTGCTGCCACAGACATCAGACTGTGGCTTTTTCCACCTTTGAACTTGCACTCACACTAGCAACCTTCCTGGGAACTGCAAAGCCCTCAGTCTCAAGCTCAGGCAGCATCTCCAGCCCCTTCTTAGTCTATAACTTTCCGATGCTTACATTGATCAGCCACTGGTTTTCTAGAAGTTCGCAGACAGCCTTTGGGTCTAAGCCAGTCTGTATAAGCTAATCGAATAAGTCCTGTCTTCTAATTGAGCATGCATTCTAATGCTCAAGAAAACCCTAACAGATGGTAGTTTAGAAGAAGTCTTCACTGCCTCTACACACACTGGGACTGACCAAAAGTGAGGCTTTTCAAGGCATCGTTAACCCTGTATTTATTTGTTAAGGAGACATTGTACAGATGCAAAGTTGACCAGTATTCATCTGTGCTGTCTTAGGAAACGCAATAATGATCTAACAGCTCACCAGTCTGAGATGAAATAAAGTAGCTGTCTGAAGGTAGGAGAGAGGTCCAGAGGCTAGTGGTTAGGATTGCCAGTGTAGTGCTACAAATAAGCAGAACTAGAATGGCCCCTTTCCACCCCCATCCCCGGCCTTGATATCCAGGTACACCAAAAAATAGCAGAGCTGTTTTGCTGAAGGCTGTCAAAATTTGCTAGTTTTCCTTACTTGCAGAAATGGCCACCCACAAATTCTTTTTATAATCTACATAGCTTATTTGATTTCGTTCTTATTAAAATTCGTATTTTAAACACAAAATACACATGCATGTACCCACACCATCTTAAACTTCCACAGCAGGAGTCATCCTTCCTGAAAGTATCCCAACAACTGAGCTCGTTTTGTTACTGCTGCTGATGTCATGGATTTGTGAGCCAACTTTCCTGGGAGGAGCTGGACCTCAACCACACTAGCGAGGCACTGCATGAGAGGATCCAAACAAGGCACCTCTTTCTCACCCCAGTCTTCTCCCCAAGCAGTAAAGCTGGAACTGACATTTATTGAGGCTTGCAGTATGTAAAGCACTTCTGCATTAATAATCTCTTCTATAAAATATTGTCTGAACTAGCCATTATTATCTACATTTTGTGGGTGAGGAAACTAAATTGAATATTTAAAGTAACTTGCTAAGATCAGACAATTAATTCCCATTAAGATTGTGCTATAATGGAAGTTGAAGAGCACTTCAGTATTCCCAGGAAGACAATAAAAAGACCGAGTTACAGGGACAAACAATAAAATAAAAAAATAGTGTATTAATTTGTAAATATCTAAGAAATTCAAAGAGGAAGCTACTTCTCTTGCCTCTCTCTTTTCTCTCTCTCTTTCTCTCTCTCCTCTCTCTCTCATTAAGAAATCCTTCTGCATCCTCTATTTTCGAACAAATGTCTTTAATTGCTGAGCCTTGAAAAGCCTCACTTTTGGTCAGTCCCAGTGTGTGTAGAGGCAGTGAAGACTTCTTCTAAACTACCATCTGTTAGGGTTTTTTTTGAGTATTAGAATGCATGCTCAATTAGAAGACAGGACTTATTCGATTAGCTTATACAGACTGGCTTAGACCCAAAGGCTGTCTGCGAACTTCTAGAAAAGTAGAGTATATAAATACTCTACTTTTTTCAATGGCCAGTTATATGAATCTCCTATAAAAATGATCAAATCCAAAATATGTATGAATTAAGATAGATAATGAAAAATGAATCCAATGTCTTTGTTATCAAAACCTTGCAGTTATAAGTTGGCAAGCCAACTATGGAAAAAAAAAACCCAAACATAAAATTAATGCATTAATGGTGTTTATGTTTTTATTACCCTGTAATTATATCATTCCTGTGATTGTTTTTCTTTTCATGCTGGCCTATAAAATGATGCTGCCTCAACCTGTTTTAAACACCTACATTTGTAGGATTAGGACTACTGATGTTTTGCCAATTTCTATGAAAGGGAAACCAGAAACACCAAACCCATTTCTTTGATAGCTAAAGTTCTTCATTAACGCAGCTCCCGGCTGTATTCTTTTTGGTGGGATCATTCTGAGTTTTAGATAACAGCATGCCCTGTGGTCATAAGAAATGTATTTGAAATGTTATTGAACTGATTTTTATGCTTTGCTATTATAACTTACATTAGCTAACATCTTTTTACAAGTACTGCTTTATTGCAAATAAAAATATCCATGTTACCTGTTCCTTTGACATAAAGTTCTTCATTGAAAGCATTTTTTACTGCCCTCATTTATTTTTTAGTATTCCAAGTGCTGCCAAAATCTGCATAAATGTATGGAGTCCAGATTTGCTAGGAGGAGTAAGTTAATGGGTGGTTACGTTTTTCTTTTCCATAGAGGAATGATTATAGAATTCCTGTAATTGAGCCAGCTTGTGGGAATTAGACTCATACATAAAGTGAGGAACTCTATGCATGAAAGTTTCCTATCTGAAAGAGCATGAGTTTGTACCTTGGAAACAAGAAATTGATATTAATTATGTGTTCACTTGAACTGCACACTTCTGTTAAAATACCTAATAGCTGATATGCTACAAAGGTTATATACATATTATAATATATTACACATGTCTGGATTTTTTATCCTTTTTGGTATGAATCTAATGGCACTCTATCTCAACATAAGAAAAATCCCTAGTAAACCACTGAGCTTTTATTTAAGCTAACAAATGATCAGCTTTTGCTTCAGAATTACTTTTTTTAAATAATATAAACTATTTAAATTACTGAAAGACATTTCCTGTTAGAGGTGGCTTCTCGGTTTCTTTGTTCTATTGTCAAAGCATCAGAGTGTAAGAACATCCCATGGCTCTTCCTTGACCTAAGTGTCCTCAGGTTTCATATACTCCCTTCTCTTTGCCCTCCCTGGGGTACTTATTTTAATTCTGCAATAAACTGATTTTGGAGAAAAAAGAATAGGAACTCAAAGTGAAGATCAATGCTGTTTTCTATTTTGCCTCATATTGGTCTACCTCAAAGGGATCCCCAGGTGATTTGTACCTGAATTCACAACCTCTGATGCATGTTTAAAATCCAGATGCCAGAACCACATTCCAGACCCACCAGAACTCAGGGAAAATCTCCCAAACTATG